>JAOEHY010024817.1:30256-66519 GCA_025447955.1 Psilopsiagon aurifrons | reverse complement strand
AGAGGGGCAGGATCACCTCCCTCTACCTGCTGGTCACGCTCCTTTTGATGCAGCCCAGGATACGGTTGGCTTTCTGGGCTGCAAGATGACTGCAGCTTCACTGAACTGCAGGCTTTACAGGGCTCCTGCCAAGATCCAAGGGCAAAACAAAGGTACGAAACGAGGCGGCAGAAACGCAGCCACCCCTGTATTCTTACACCCGCAGCGACATCTCCATCTGTCCCGCAGGACCGCGCAGCCCGGACACCAGCGCGGGCAAGGGGCGTGCATCCCAGCTGCAGGCAAGGGAGGCAGCGCGGTCTGGAGGGTGTGACTGGTGGTACCCGCACCAGCAGGAGCTCCCGGGCAGGAGCGGGAGGAGCGGCGCAGGCGGCTGTGCCGGGCGGGGAGCGCTTGTCCTGGGCGGGAAGCGCTGGGTGAATCCCCACAGCCCCGCGCCGGGACTTGGGAAGAAAGTTCAAGCGATGCTGCCGGTGCGGACCTTGCCAGCGCGCGGCACCTGCGCTGCGGAGCTGGGCTAGTTCTTCGCCCTGCGGCGCCGGCCCCGGAGCAGCGCGGCGCCTCTCCGCGCCCGCGGAGCCAGCGCACCCACGTCTCCCGTGACGTGCCGGCGAGTGCCAGCCCCTCTGTCCCCCCACCTCCGGGCCGGGGGGGAGCAGCAGCAACCGGAGAGAGGCGGAGCAGGGGCGCCCGTCCCTCCCCGCTCTCCGCACCTGCCCGAGCGGAGCGGCGGACGGCTCGCAGCAGCGCGGAGGCCGGGCTGGGGCTGCGGGGGCGCGGGGGGCTCCGCGGGCGCGCCGGGCGGTGATGCGCATCCCGCGGCGGCAGGATGCGGGAGGGGAGCGCGGACAGCCGCGACGCGGAGAACCGGACGGGCGGCGAGCCCCCGCTGCACCTCTTTCCCGCATCCGTGCTTACAGGCATCACGGTCGCCTGCATCCTCCTCTTCGTCATCGGGATCACTGGCAACCTCATGACCATGCTGGTGGTGTCGCGGTTCCGGGACATGAGGACCACCACCAACTTCTACCTGTCCAGCATGGCCTTCTCCGATCTGCTCATCTTCCTCTGTATGCCCCTGGACCTCTTTCGCCTCTGGCAGTACCGGCCCTGGAATTTCGGGGACCTCCTCTGCAAGCTTTTCCAGTTCATCAGCGAGAGCTGCACCTACTCCACCATCCTCAACATCACTGCCCTCAGCGTGGAGCGGTATGTTGCCATCTGCTTTCCCCTCCGAGCTAAAGTGATCATCACCAAGGGGAAGGTCAAGCTGGTCATCCTTTTCCTCTGGGCCATCTCCTTCATTAGTGCCGGACCCATCTTCATCTTGGTGGGGGTTGAGCACGAGAATGGCACAAACCCCCTGAGTACCAATGAGTGCCGAGCCACAGAGTATGCCATCCGCTCAGGGCTCCTCACAATCATGGTCTGGACCTCCAGCATCTTCTTTTTCCTGCCTGTGTTTTGCCTGACCGTGCTGTACAGCCTCATTGGGAGGAAGCTCTGGAGGAGAAAGAGAAAGAACATCGGTCCAAACACTGTCATCAGGGATAAGAACAACAAGCAAACTGTGAAAATGTTAGGTACGACTCTTCTTGCACTGTTTTTCCAGAGGATGCATGTGCTTGTGTCTCTGGGTGTGTTGTGTGTGTGAGAAAGACTGACAACACTTGGTAGTTCGCTGTAGTTGTTTCCAAAGGAAAGCATTTATCAAAAATGCTTCATACAAAGTGCTGCAGCTCAAAGTATTGTAGAATAACTCTTCTCTCTCCCTACATTTGTTTCTAACTGATTTGAGCTGAAAACTCTCAAGCAGTTAAACGTTAATAACAATCACTGGCAAGGACAAATATTATGGTTGTCATTAGCTAGTGCCCTGGAGATTCTTTAACATTTTTCCTCTTTGATTGGGAGTACCGATGTTATTTACAGAAAGATAGTTTATTTCATTTTTAAACAAAAGGAAACCTTTCTAATGCCACAAAGTTGAACTGCAGACTAAGCAAGCAGCATATGATGTACACTTAGTTTCACATGAAAAGAGTGCTGAGGGTTTAGCAAATTGGGGTTATAACACAAGCTTACATGGCCCTGCTTGTAAAATTAATCTGCCTTTTTATATTAGCAAAACACTAGGATGTGCTGAACAGGGAGCACTGCTTCTTCTTTGAGGTCTGTGATCCTGTAAGTTCTCACTGACTTCAAGAAAACAGGATCAAGATGACAGAGACACTGTCATTCCTAACTTTGTATATTGACATTGCTGACTGGTTTAAACAACAGTTATTGCTGACTGGTTTAAACAACAGTTATTGCTGACACACGGAAACATGAATTTTAACATACTAACTCAGTGCACGTTGTGGAGTTCAATGCACAAAACTAAAAAGTTGTTCTGCAGTTTAGTGCCTAAAAACTGCAGAATCCTACTGCTGCTGAGTACATTTATTGATGCAAAAGTCCTCTGCAGTGCAAGTCGTCCCATGGATTTCAGCAGCAGTGAGATCCTTTATATGAAGAAGGTTTCATGGGTGGTAGCTCTGCTGTGCTGATTTCAGCTGTGCTGAAGTGATGGGCTAATAAGCTAGATGAAGAGGTAGCAGTGTGTCCTAAGTACCTTTAAATATTAAATGGGAGCCTAACTGCTTTTTTGTTCATGTTCTACTTTATTATTACAAAATAGCAGGAAGAATAATAAAAATCACAGCATTCTTTGTGCCCTTTCAGCTAAATTTTTTAATCAATGGGGTTACTTCAGTCTGGTGTGACCTTGGAAGTAATTCATCATTTACACTTCTAGAGTTTCAGGATTATGAATGTCTATTTAGAATAAGTAAATTGCTAGCATATATTACTACCATGCTTATATTTCTGCATACTTAACTATAAACAATTTTGAAATAACAGTTTATTCCTGCCCTGAAGCATTGCCACAAGCATTACAATATTTCAGACACCTTTTTTTTTATCTCTTACAAGGTCTGAAAACCAAGCAAGACAGTGGCAAGACCATCCTCTGACAGGGAGCCAATATTCTCTAAATGATAACAGTCTGATGGAAAGAAAAGAAATTAATAACGGCTCAGACCAGCAGATACTCAATACAGTCTGCTCTCACTGGTGTTGATGTTCTGCATGGAACATGAAGTAAATGGGATTAGCATCAACACCTCTTCTAAATTGTAGAGAAAGGTTATGCTTCTAGGTCCTTAATTAAACATGTAGACATGCAGTTGCAAAGGAGTTATCATACCCAGTTCCTATTGAAATCAAGGTGATTCTGCAGATGTGAAGATCAAACTGTCAAAAGCCTGACCAGGAATATACATGCCTACATATGAAAATATTGACTATGCTTTGAAGCCTGTTCATAATGGCCACTATGGTAATATTTATTACACGCATTAAGCTCCACTTGTGAGCAAGGGAAGCATTATCTGAATTCAGTAGGTGAAGATACTGAGGAAAAAATTGAAGTGTTTGGCTCAAGAAGATGCAGAGCTGGAAAACATACTCTGAACCTCAGCCCTGTGCTTTATAGTTCACCATAAGTCCTGCCATAAGTATCCATTTAAACTTGGGAATGCTTGTTCAGGAAGTTGTTGGGGAAAGATTACTATAATAATTCCTCTTAGCTCTTTGAATTTTATTATCTGCTGGGACTTGACATGAGAAAGCAGGATTGCGAACATGGGAGAATAGGTTAACAGGTGAAAATGGCTTAAGAATGTCAAAACCACTTTGCCCAAATTTTCTGTGTTTTCCTTCTCTGGTGTATTAATAGATACACTCAAGCATTGTGAAAAATAAGAAAGGTAAGAAAGATCAGTAACACACAGAAAATAAACAGAAAATGTTTCCCTTTCTCTAGGGTGGAAATTCAAAAGAACCAGTGTTCAAAGCTCACACATTCCTATTATTCTACATACATTATTTTTACATATAAATGCAATCAAAGTGATCGTGTAATATACTATATAACTATGAAATATATATATATATATAATTTTACTCTTATTGGAGTAGCTCATGTTCCAAATAAATGGACAAACTGCAGGGGTGAACCACTTTTCTGTTCTTACCTTGGCATGCGTGCTCTAAAAGTCTGCATTCTGGTGGTTTGTTATATTTCTGGGTGTTTGCCTTAAATAATTTTGCTTTCCAGTGATTACATTCTTTGTTATAAATCTCAGAGTTCAGTCTATCACATTATACATAATTTGCTTTGGTTAAACACTGCAGATGATCATTATGCTGTTTTCATCACCATTTTGATTCTTTCATTCTCTGTTTATGAAAACCTAAATTTTATAGGTTGGAAGTGTGCTACATCATATTAGCTATGCAATATACAGGCAGTCGGTTTAGATCTGATCAATGTGTTTTAAGTGTTGCTAATACATATGCTCAGAAATGGCACTGAGAGACACAAACCTGAAAACTGATGGGATGCTTTTTCAAACTTTGTGATTAATTTCTTAAAGAAATAGAATTTTTAAATAGAATTTTAATCACCCATATTTTAATACTCATTCTTAACACAATTTCTTCTGCTGTTTTTTTTTTTAGTTGTGGTCGTATTTGCTTTCATACTCTGCTGGTTGCCTTTTCACGTAGGACGATACTTATTTTCTAAATCCTTTGAAGCTGGATCCTTGGAGATAGCAGTGATCAGCCAGTACTGCAATTTGGTGTCCTTTGTCCTCTTCTACCTTAGCGCAGCCATCAACCCCATCCTCTACAACATTATGTCAAAGAAGTACCGAGTTGCCGCTTGCCGCTTGTTTGGACTCAAACCCCTTCCAAAGAAAAGGCTCTCCAGCAAAAAGCAAGAAAGTTTGCGTGTTTGGACAGAACCAAGCGTTATCACATGACAACTGATTTCCAGCACTGGAGCATCACTTACCCGTGTTTCCCAGAAAGCCATAACGAAAGAGAAAGAAATACAAATTGAAGCGTTAAAGCTGTACTTCTGTCACCATCTGGATTTGCTGAAAGATGTAATGTCGGCAATTAAAGATTAAAAACCCCAAACCATAACAACAAAACAACCAAAACCTAAATTTTGAGACCATAAAAGGAGACACATGATTACAGAATTTGGCAACACACAATATTATTTTTCTGCTACTTTTTCCCATATGATTTTTCAACACTGACTTTAGCAGGAGAGGTAGGTTTACCATCCTTAACAGGGGAATATAGCCCAGTCCACTTGTTAATCTGTGTGATTCCAGTAGCAGCTAATTTGAGATCAATTTTTCCAGAGTTAAGTTTACTTTTGCTAAAAATTTTGCTAACGTATAACCAGATGCTACAAAGAGAAAATTGAATGGCTTTTTTGGAGTAGTGAACACAGAATTTGATACACTTTTCATAATCTTGATTTTTAAATAAACAAATATTTTTCTCTGAATGAGGAAAATGATTTCTGAAAAAAAGAAGAAATAAAATGGATAAAGATAAACAACCTTCATGTCATATCTGAGCAGAACGATAAAAGAATGCCCTCACAGAAGTGGCTTAGAACATGACTGTACTGAAATATCTGTTTTAAGTACATATCAGATAGCCAAGGACAGTGCTGACTTGAGGACTGCAGTGATGCTATAAAAATATGGAATGCAATCTCCCACTGAAGTTCTTTAGTTTTGTTTTCGTTATATTTTACTAGTTAAATCATCCGTACTCTTTCTATTCAGCTTGTCTGTGAATGACTTGTTGTGTTTGAACTTAGAAGATTTTAGTTGTTTTGATATTTGTAATGGTTCTGTAGTTACTTGTCCCTATGCTGTGCACTACCATACCCCTAAGGTTTGTTGAGGACAGGTTTGCCTGTAAACCCCCACTTGTTGCTGTTTAAAGCGTATAAGCTAGTCACTAATACCTTGTTTCCCTATAATGCCCTGTGTGCACTTGTAATAGTTTGCTGTAGTATTAAATTGAGAATAATTTTTTAACCAACGTGACCTGACAAAGTAATAGAAAAATCTGCATTGGGAGACGCAGGCAGACATGTTCTCATACTTCCTCCATAAAAACCTTAAATTCAATTGATCTTTAGAACTGAAGTATGCCATTAAAAGGCAAACCAGAAAACTTTCCATCCTTTATGTTAATAAATGCGTCTTACATTGCATCTGTTTTCTCACCAACACGTAGATTTTGTGGATCAGTTAATAGAGCATGCATGTGCAATAGCAGCTTTCTATTTACTTTGCTCTAGTATTTATTACCAGCTGGTCCACAACTGATGCTCCATAATGAATTCTCTGTTAGCAAAAGTCTTATTGCCTTCAAACTTCTATTAACACTGATGGCCATTTTCCACCTGTTACACCTGTAGCTGATGGTGCTGCTCAGGTATAACCCAAAAGAGAACTTGGCCTCTTCTGTAAATACTGTGTCTTTTATGCCATCCAGTGCTTTGCTAGGGCCAGAAGGCTGATTGCTGCTCCTCAGTGTGATGCCTGAGCCTGTCTTGCTCCCCACTCCAGCACTCACAAATAGCATAGGTTTGATGAATGCAAACCTATAAATTAAGGGACAAATGAGCAGCAGTGTTACAGGATCATTTAATCTCTAATCACATCCATCTTGTTACTGATGTTGTTCTCACTCACTGGCCAACAGACAGATCTGGTGGCAGATGTCATGCAACTCAGGGAAACAAGAAATTTTGGAATCTTGAAAAGATTTGAAGATGTGAACTCACATGTAACATGTCTCTGTAAATGAACCAGTCACAACACCTAGTGTCATGTGTTTCAAATCTCAGCTGTGCCTGTGGTGTTAAATGTGAACTGAATAAAATAAAGTCATGGGACCCTTTACAGACCTACCTCGTTGTTGGTAGTGGAGGATCTGGTATGGGATTTCATGCAGGCTGGAGAAACAAGTTGCCGTCAGGTTCACTCAGCACTGCCACATACCTCTCGTCATCATGTGGGAGCCGGGCACAGTGCTGGCTGCTGCAGGACTGGCAGCAGGTAAGCCAGGTATCCACAGTGCTGGGATGGAGCACAGAATGGGTGCCAGCATCATATACAGCCTGCAAGACTTCACGAGCTCGTTCTGTTCCCTGCCGAGTAAAACCTGTGTCTCAGTTATAGAAAGAGGTTCTGTGTGGCCAGAATGGTCGGACAGAGGCTTTTACCTAGCAGAGAAGCTGCATTGTTGGGTTACCATTTTTTTCCCCAAACCTGCATATCTTGATTAGGCAATGGGTTTTTTGGGTGGGGGTGGCTGTTTTTTTTGGGTAGTTTTTGGTACCCCCCCATCTTTTTTTAATTTTTCCAGAAAACCTGTAACATTAATGCCCATGAAAACCCTGTGTACACACTTTCAATTTCTGCATATAAACTATAACCATACTAATAATTCAATTCAACTTAACACTTCATCAGGAGAGACTGAATTTTAACTATACCAACACTGTGAAATTCCCACAACTTTTGGTATAAAATAGAATTTAAAGCATTTAATCTGGGGTCACAGAAGTCAGAAAGAAGAGGACTGGCAGCTTATTCAGAGGGAGGAGAGGACTTTTTCCTTCTCACTTTAGGAAACGGACTTATTTCTGCAAGTCATTGAACATTTGGCCAAATCTAACAAAACACACGCATTAAAGAAGAGTAGACACCTTCATGATTCTTGCATAAGCAGGAAAATACTGCAGATCTAGCAGGAAAATACTGCAGATCTAGCAGGAAACATTCAAGCATTTAACACATGCTGTAGCTGTCTCTATACCATCCATTAGTTTTGTTTTCCTTAGTACTAAAACTTTTCCACATAGAAATGCTAAAGCCCGTGGAGTCACACCGGTATGCACTGACTCCAGATGGGGAATAGGATCTGCTTCCTTCAACAGGTATCTATTCATGCTTTTATATGGAAAACAGGAAAAAAGATACCACCTGAATAACCTTCAATTTTGCATCATAAAATCAACTATTGTCAGATGCCTCCAGAAAGATATATACTTCCCCACCAGAACTGATGGATGAGTCCACATTGCTTGCTTTAAGGTTTATTGCCTAAGTTGTGAGGCATAACTTAATAGGGAAAGAAAGTACAGTCAAGATTTCAATAGCATTTTTTACCAAAGAACTGCTACCTGATGTCAGTACAAGGTAGATATTATGGGTTTGACTCAGGCAGTAACACAAGGCAAGGTTCCTCCCGCCTCATCTCTACCAGGGCTTACAAAAGCAGAGGAGATGCTGCAGGCAGAGGGCATAGTGGCAAACAGCCCACGTTGGCAAAAGCAATGCTGGTGCTGATTCAACCTTCCATCTCACCTACTGCACCTCCTTGGTGTCCACAGCATAGTCTGTCTTGGAATATACCTTCTAGCAGAGACAAGGCACTTCTCTTCTGTTTCCCAGGGCTTTTCTGCAGCACTTCATGTTCCTGGCACCTTCTCCCTATCTGATAGAGCATGGGTGCCTCCTCCACCTTGTTTTGGGTCTGGATATGGCTTTTGAGATGTTTTACATGCAGAGAAGACAAGAGCCCATGCAGGCACTGGGCTATTCATGAAGTATGGCAGACAGGGTAGCTCCGCAGCACGATTTCCTTCAGGCTATTGAACCATAGGCTGCATTTCCAGAAACTTTTCCCTGCAGGAACAAACTTCTTATTCAGTTCTAGCTGAAAAAAGAAAATATAATGTATAGGGGCTTGTAAGTCAAAACTTTGCTGTGTTCTCATTGACTTGTATGTAAGCAGCCCATGTAGAGAATAGCGAGGTTCATTAAACAGTTCAACTTTTAGAAGCTTTTCTAACTACACCTTGTATCACAGCTTCACAAATAAATAGGAACAATTTGGCTGCATTTTATTTCTTGGCAACCTGTTACATCGGTGATGAAATAGGTCAAAGGCACTTTACCAGAAAGCTTCATTCATTTTAGAAAAGTACCTTTGATGGAGACATGCACAAGCAGAAAATCATGCCCTATTGTATTTCTTTCCAAAAATAAAATGTACTCGAAAAACAGCACTTACATGTCAAACTTTGAGGTGACAGATACTCAGTAGTTATATAAGTTTGTGGCAAAGGACATTTGCATAAGCCTTGTTTAAAGCAGCAGCCATTAGATACCAAAACACCCAGGAGAGACTCCTCTCTGTCATGGCTCTGCTGTAGCCAGGGTGCTGCAGCAGCTCCCTCCTCATCTGCTGATAGGCAAGGGCAAGGTGCGGGGAAGCAGGAGGGAGGGTGGCTGCTGATGCTGATGGTCCCTTTGCAGGTTTGAAGGCAGCTGGTTCTGCTCCGTGGGGACTGCTCGCTTGTGCTTATTAGTGTGTTCCCTTACAGGCCTGTTTGCAGTTCCTCTGAGCCCTTCAGTCAATGTTTCCTGATGGGTTTCCATGCAGTCTGTATCATTTGCAAAAACACTGTGGCCTTCAGAAGGCAAATTCCACCTTGAGAAGTAAAACCAAACTTTGGTGCCAAAAAAATAATAACCTAACTCCTCACATTGCAGTGATGCCGGTGTTGCTCCTTCTGCTCACCCTGAACCACCCTCCTCACCCCCCAGGTGAAAGCACAGTGAGTAGCTTTTACTCTCACAACTTTTAATGAACAATATTAGCCCAGTTTTACAAAAAGTGAATTAAAGCACTTGGCATTTTAACCCTTTGCTCAAACTATGTTGCCTTAGAGCAATGGGGTGCGGATATGGTCACCTCCCTCTGAGCATCATTCCTTAGGCTGTGGGCTGGTGGAAGCAGCTACGAGCATTGTTTCTGTTTCTAAGCTGTGCTGCCAGTGTGCTCAGCACAAGTAGCCCGAGATTAGCATTATATGGGAAATAAGTAACCTCTGACTGACACTGCAGCCTGTGGAGAGCGCAGCCAAAGGGAGCCTGAACAAATGAAACACAGGTTATGCTTCCAAAGCTCAGCTTGCCCACAGAAGCTGTGGCTGCCCCATCCTTGTTTGTTCAAGGCAAGATTGGATGGGGCTTTGAGCAACCTGGTCTAGTGGAAGGTGCTCCTGCCCTTGGCAGGGTGGGTTGGAACTGGATGAGCTTTAAGGTCCCTTCCAACCCAAACCATTCTATAATCTTATGATTCAGTCTGCATCCCTCCTGCCAATAATAACCAGACAATACGTACCAATGGTTGAGGCAGCACCTGCACCCACAGTGGGATTTGTACCTGCACTTGAACTCTTATACCAATCCTTGAGCCTGCACACATGCAGGAGCTTCCTGGAGAATCCTAACGGTGATCCAGACGGACATATATCCAGCAGATGCAGCAGGAGTTAGCATGTCTTGAGAATGTCTGGCATGATTTACACTGTTTTACACTATTTGCTGTCATGCACATCTAGCTGGCGTTATATGCTGCCCAGAGGTAATGTGGGAGCACTTGATGGAGCTGGAAGCTTGTAGGGCATTAATGTGAAGTCTCTCAGTTCTTTAGGCAGGTCTGTCATCCACACAGTGCAGTGGTACACACCCCTCACTCCAGCCATCTCTGCCCATCCATGCACCCCCACCTGAGGTACTGCAGTAGACTCCTCCCAGCTCTGCACAAAGACCAGGAACTTCAACAGGAGCAAAATAACTTCCTTATGCAGATGTGCTTGCCAGTGGCTTGTCACCCTCACGCATGATTCCTGGTGAGAGACAGGTAAAACCTCCAGGGGTTTGGCTTCATGTCCCATGTCCTTGGCCAAACTTTTGCCCCAAGCAGTTTGTCAGACGATGTGGTACAGCTTTGCCAGCTCTGTCAGATCCTGAAATCACAGTTTCAATTTCCAGAAACCCCGGCTCCTGCTATTTATAATAATAAAAAAAAAAGGTATGTTAAACCATGATTTGTCTTTTATGTCTAAATTGTGATCATGCAAGTACAGCAAAAGAGGATTAAGAAAAAGAAAAGTTTAATCCAGCTTGTATTAATGGGGGTTTAACTGCAGGTTTCTGCACTCACTTCTGCTTGTCTTGAGCTTTAGTACGGTCGTCATTTCAGCACAATATAGTCCATTAGTATTGTTGGATGCAATTAGTACACTTGGTGGTCATTTAACAGTTTTTCTCAGTGCTCTTCCCAGCAGAAAGGCCTCTGCTCTCTTCCAAGCCCAGCACTTGCATGTTTCTGCCCTTTCCAATCTCAGTTGCAGACTAGTGCATGTTATTTTCAAGCAAGTGCAAAATCCACAGCCACTCATTAACCTGTTCTTGGGACAGAAAAATAAACAACCAACCAACCAAAGGAAAAAAAAAACCAACCCAAACCCTTTCTACTTCAGACTGGAGAAGAGAAGGCTCTGGGGAGACCTTAGAGCAGCTTCCAGTGCATAAAGGGACTACAAGAAATCTGGAGAGGGGCTTTTTACAAAGGCTTGTAGGGACAGGACAAGGAGAAAAGGCTTTAAACTGAAAGAGGAGATTTAGATTAGCTATAAGGAAGAAGTTCTTCACTGTGAAGATGGTGAGGCACCGACACACAGTGCTCAGAGATGTGACTGCCCTGGCAGTGTTTAAGGCCAGGCTGGACAGAGCTTTGAGCAACATGGTCTAGTGGCAGGTGTCCCTGCCCATGCCAGGGGGGTTGGAACTGGATGAGCTTTAAGGTCCCCTTCCAACCCAAACCATTCTATGATTTTGCGAAACCACCTGTCTGGATGTGAACAATCCCTTTGCTTTCATCATCCCTGCGGTTTTGGACATTCATGGGCAAGTACCTACATCCTTCACACATGGGGTTGGGTCCAAACAGAGAGTGGTGAAATTGCTGACCCCAGGACTGCCCTCATTAGGAGGGCACCAAACCCGCAGTTGGCATCTGAAGTGTGCGCTGTCTGTTTTCCAACCTACTACTTTTGTTCTGTGCACAAACAGAACAACACATCATTTTGAAAGCCTACAGGGTGCTCCTTTAGCTGTACTTGGCGAAAAAGTACTTTACAATGAAGACACTTTGTTGCTATCCACCTGTGCTTTGTTTCCCTTCCTGGGAGAGAAACAAAGGTTTGGGGATGCGTGCAAGTCCGTAAGGGAAAATTGCTCTTAGAAATAAGGTACTCCAGGCTCAACATCAGAGCCTGCTCTGAGGGCACAGGAGATGCTCTACCAGCATTTGCCCCCATTTTGAAAGCTGCTGGATCAAAAGAGAAGAGTTTTACTCCCTTTCCGTTTTTTCTAATGTTCTGATTGATTTTCACATGATTGCAAGGCTGTCCATGAGAAAGAAAAGGCATGGCGACTTCCAAGCCTTTTTTTACCTTTCTTCCCTGCACATCCTCCTTCCACCAACCACCCAGTGCTGTGAATCATCCTTGATTAGGGCTGGCAGGCAGGGAATCTAACACCACAAACCTGTCCTGCAATGAGCCTGCAGCACGACAAGCTCCAAAGTGCAGAGATTTAAATAGCTTCAACATGCCAATATTAGAAAAGATAGCAAAACCTCATACTACAAATTCTCACCAATATTCTTAAGCCAATATCCATGACCACATGTGGGTGCGTGCTCTGCCCAGTCAATAGCACCTTGGTATTTTTATCAAGTAGTGACAATGTGATTGATTTCTGTAAAATTCATTGTACTTTGCTAGGGGCTGCAAAAAGGTGCGATCTTCTGAGCTAGTTTTGATTGAGCATCTAGTTTTGAACCCATTGAACTATTGTTAGTATGTGCCTCGGTTGGTTCCCTGGCCCCAGATGTGGGGGTGTGAGGCTTATCCCTTCTGTAAGTGGCTGCCTTGGGTGCTGCCTGAGCATCTCTTGTCTAATACCGATATCTAGGGAAACAAAACCATTTCAGATATACTCAGGTCACTACAGTGGCTTCTTTCTCATAAAAAGCTAAACTGCAAGGCTAACTGGTTCCACTTGCAGAACTACTGCCCCAGAGTCAGCTCAGACCAGCTACTCTTGCTGTAGTGCCAAAACCAACAAGGGGTTTGGATTTACCTGCATTTTCTTCAGTCTTCATTATGGGCATGTGCCTGATTTCCCACATCATGGTGTAATTTGGAGTCTGCCACGTAGCTAAAGGAGTGCCACTGCCACAGGCTGCGGTGAGACCTACATCAAACAGTCCCTTCCTGCAGAACAGGCTGCAGTCAATCACATCACACTTAAAACAAGGACATGACACTGAGCTATACTGTGCAGAAGAGATGCCTACCCCCCATAATGGAGAGAAGGCAAAGACAGGAGCAGTAACGGCTTAAGCACTGCAATCCAGAGCAGTCACAGTATTAGAGCTATACCTGACACCATACAAAGTCCACACAGCAGCATCCTAAGGAATATTTGGCCTTGCTGAGTGCAGAGACATGCTTTTTCTCACTGTGCTGAACCCTGACATGCTGCAGCAATGGCTGGGCAGGCACCAAGCAGCATCCCGTCTGGCATGCTGCCCACGGACATGAATATGGGCAGTGCAGCAGAGCCCACTGAACCAAGGACACCACAACCTGCTTGCAAGCGTTTCGTGCATAGAAAGGGAATTTGAGCTATTAATTGATAAATACAACATTTACACTGGATTAGGGGGAATTTCTCAGCTCTATTCCTGTTTTAATCCTTACAAGACTTCTGCATCCCTACTGTTTGCTCCATTTGATTTGTAGAGAATAACAGCGTTCATATGATGAAGTGAGATGAGCTAATAAAATTACCAAATGACACCCACTGAGCACACTGACCCAAGCAGTTATTTATTAACCATGCTAGTAGACCTAAGATAGCATGCAATACCATCCATACCAGCAATTAACACAGTAAAGGTAACTACTCAAACTAATGACAGCACATTCACATAAATAACAGCAGATAGCAGTCTAATCCACTGTGTTTGAATGCGCCTTGTGAAACCTCTTATTTTTTTATTTACCCAGCCAAGAATCTGCACATTTCGAGAGAGCAATTGTCATGAGCAGAAACAGATGCAATCATGTAGAACTTATTAAAAACAATAATGCTGATATAGCCCTTTCAGGGGATCTCAGCTGGCTTTTTCTGCTCAGCCATAAAAATAATGAACCAAAATGTCCACATCATCCTTCTCTACTAACTTGTGGCTCTCACTGCTGAGAAGAGTAAGAGATAACATTTGTATCTTCACAGCAAGGCAGGTGAATGTTAAGGACAGAGAATATACTTCTACACCACTTCAATAAATCACGATACACCATGAATTCTGCAATAATTCTATAATTGTAGAAAAAGATTAACACAGAAAATATAATTGATGCATCACATTTCCCAACTAATTTCTTTATAATTTTTCTCTCATACCTTTGGGTGCAGACAGGTGTAACAGAACCATCTGGTTCATGTATGTGTCATTGGCGCTGGGGGGTGTGTGGAAATCACCCCATCCCCCTAGTCCATAAATTAATTGCTCAAGCTTTGCCAGGATCTTGAAGGATCCATTTAGGCCTGGCATGAAGAGGTAAAGATTAGGTTACAGCTGGAGTCTTCTTTAAAAACATGAACCGGTCTGGTTTTGTACAACTTGTTTAATTTCAAACAAACACACATGCAAGCAGGAGAAAGGTTTTGGCTTGGATCTGGCAGAGACCAAGCAGTTCAGCTCCACCAGCTTCCTAGTGGTCAATGTGGAAATTTGGGTGGGCTGTCAGCATCAGGACTCATCCCACCACTTTCTACCAGTTTAAGATTAACTTCCATGTGCCATCTGCAACCTTCAGCTTCCACAAAAGGACCAAAACACACTGTGGCCACGACTCACAGTACGGACAGACCTTTTCTTTCCCCATGCGGGAGGAGGAGCCTCTCTTCCCCACAGATGCCGAACACTCACAGCAGCTTTACTCAGTTGACAAACGAGTCAGATGCTGAACCACTGAGCTTCCACCACCACTACAAGCTCTGTGTACAAGATGTCACCATCCCTCCATTCAGACAAGCACAGCAGCATTCCCAGCTGCAAACCTGTAAACGACAGGAGAGCTCGGGTAACTCAGCTGACTCCCACCTGGCTGAGAACACCGATGCCCTGCCCCATAAGGCAGGAGCAGCCCAGGCGATGCTGTTTTATACAGCAGGCCCTGGAGGTGTCTAAGCTGACGCTCCTCAAGTATTTAATTTTCAGGGGTATTTTCAAACACCTCTGCTATGCTTCAAAACAGGAGGGACGGGCAGAAGTGCCCTGGTCCCCTAACATAAAGGCTGGAGTTAAGATCTTCCTCCCTTCAAACAAGTGCTATTCATAGTAGGCTCAATTTGAGCATCTCTTAAAAATCCAGACCTGAATGAGTGTGGCAGGAAAAGCTCAGCAGGAGGTGAACAACACAGGCTGAAGCTACCTCCACATACAGTTTGCTTTCTTACTTGTCCTGGGGAGTGGGTGGCTCAGATCACACCACATCTTACTTTGATACACTTGTTTCTCATACAGAGATACCCCCCTTTCAAAAGGGGTTCAATTGCCCTCCACTAACCCAAACATGCTCCCAACTTGCATCAGTGACTGAAGCAAAAGCAAAGCAAATTCTACCCTATTTAGTTTATGAACAGGCTCTTTTGACTACCAAGAGAGAATAGCTGCTGCTATAGAAACCTGGTGACCACTCTGCTGCAGGCAGACCTAGAGATTGCTCAAATTGCAGGATGTGCCACAGTTCACGTCCAACTCCCGAGCCATCTGAAAGGTTGTTTGTAGAGCCTCAACAATATCTAAAAATACAAGCCTCTGCTCTGTTCCCAAACTTTTCTACACAGGTACTTTTGACTGAACAGGTGTAAGCAGGCAAGAGATGCTGGTAAATATAATATTGCCCAATCCCAGTTAGAATTTGCTGTTTCCTCATAAACCAAAATCCATTGGAAACTTAGCGCTAGTTACCCACCTCTGCCTAGTTTCGGTGTGAAAAAGGGACCCAGCAGAGCTGCACCAAGCCTATGAGTTATTGCTTTGCAAGACAACATTCAGATCTCAACCAGCAAATACCTAAATCCTCCTTCACTCCCATGGGCTTTAGCTGTCCTCCATCACTGCTGCAGACACCAATGGCAATATTGTAAACCAGGGATTACTGAAAAGATTCTCTTCAGATACCAAAGTGCTGATTAGTATTCTACAGACATTACTTAAAAGATTTTGTTAAAGAGAGATTGTTTTGGCAAATACTGTTTATATAAAGAAATAATAACACCTCCCCCTCCCCCCCAGCTGAGCAACCAAGTGAAAAAGCATCTGTATTTCCGTAGGAAAAACCCACTCATGTTGCAAATTGCAGTAATTATAAAAGCAAACAAATAAGATATTGTATTTATGCAGTGATCTGAAAAAGAAAAGCTATTTAAAAAACTTGTTTGACCAGAAAAATGTATACGTACTTAAATAGTTCTTTATGATGAATTTATTGCACATAATTAGCAAATAAGTGAAAAGTTTGGTTGGTATTTCAAGTGTTTGATTTCAAAGATAACTGATCTGGTGTCTTTTTACCATCCTTACATTTTCACGCAAGCTATTTAAAATAAGTGATTAAACCACCACAGAAACCTGACTTTAAGATTATTTCTGTAAACTTTCACTCACCAAGGGGAGCTAACTGCAGGGCAGTGATCAGAGCTCACTGCCCCAGCCCAGGCAGCCCCAGGGAGAGGACTGCAATTTCCCATGGATGAAGAGACAGAGGGCTACAGAAACCAGCTAACGCGAGAAGGAATTTGGCATTTACCTGGATGATGCTGAGGTCAAAACAGGAGCACCCTTTGGATACACGGCGCAGGTTACAGCCTGGCTGAGTTTCAGCTTTCCAGGAGCTGGATGAGCAATCTGCAGTGTGTTTAGCACAGGCTAAGAGGAGATGATGCCATAAATGGCTTAACTGCATCAGCAAATACTTCACAAACAACACAAAAATCGTTCCACTTATAAATCAGAAACATCCCATGTTAAACTGAGGGGCTCCTGCTCCTGCTGCAGCAGCACCACTGACCTGCAGCAAGGGGCCGCACGCACCAAAAAGGCTGCACTCAATGAAGAATAGTCCTGGTAATATCAGAAAGAATTAAAACATTTATTGGGCATAAATATATTACATATACACTACAGATACAGTTAAGTCTTACATACATAGTGTAGTATTTGCAAAATCTATACATTAAAATTGATATGGCAGTTTTAATATAATGCATATGAAATAGTCTAAAATTTACAATACAAGAAAACTTATGATTTTTTTTTTTTTTTTTTTTAAATTGAAAAGCTTGGAATGTATGTTCCCATAGTGAGGTAAAAACATTTCATTTTTTTTCAATTTAAAGAACTGTGCAAGGCTAAGGTTCATACACATTCAGTTAGGGCGTTTTTTCAATCATGACACTGAATACTGAGCTACTGTAGCCAACAAACAGGATTAGAAAATATTTCAAGTTCATAAAGAAAAAGGCAGAACCATACATATAAAATCATCTATCTCCTCCATTAAGGGTTTTAAATATTTAGTGTTTCACTCTACCTTTGTTTTTATTGTTCGTCACTTCTTTGAGAGCGGAGAGCACTTGGGTTTGATTCAATGCCTGATACTGCTGGACCAAAGGGTGTAAGGATGTGTGGGAAAAGGCATCAGCAAAGGGCATGTCAGTGGTAATGGCAATCACAAAGGGAATGGTTTAACAACTGTGATGCTTTATTTTCTTGTCAATTTATGAATGACAATCAGATCATTACGGCAGAATATACAAACTAAAAATAATGCCAAATTAAACTTATTTAGAGCCTGTCCCAACTCCTACAGAATACTTGCTCATATTATCTCAGGGTTGGACTGGGTGTTCTCGGTAGCATTGATTATAAGGGACACCAAACAAACTAGCAGTGACAGAAATGTATGAATAGTAACTGACTGCTTCTGCTCACTGCTTTAAGCACAATCTGTATTTCAAACTTTCAAAATCAAAATTGATCAAATCATCTGAAGCAAGGTGGGGGTTTTTTTTTCCCTTTTTTTTTTCTTTTTTTCTTAAAAGGTGTCAAGCTCGGACTTCATAGCAGCACTGCGGGAACAAAAATAAAAAAGGGAATCTCTTAAAATTTCTGGGTTTCCAAACTAGCAGTTTTGTCATTGTTTTAAAAAATACTCTCTTTCCCCTCCACTGAAAACAGCTGTATATGCTTTGCTCACAAAATACAGATGCAAAGTCACAAAGTTTTGTATCACAAATAATTTTAAATAAGATGTAAATAAATTTGACAAGCCATGACTTTGGCAAAACCAAAAAATATATATATTTAGCTCAATGCCATTAGTTTGCAAGGCTAAATTAAACTAATTATAGTCAATAACAAAATACAGAACATTTCTAATATCTGCTACATCTAGAGAGGCACACAGAATAATTCATTGATCTTAGCACTTTCTTTCCAGAGATGATTATGTTTTTGGATACATGTAAACGTTTGAATCACTGATAATGCTTTTTTTTTTCTTTTTTGCCTTTTTTTTTTTTTTCTTTTTTTTGGCATTTAATGTACTAGATGCTCCCATCTTCAAAAACACAAGAAAATGTAAGAAGATTAATAATACTAGGAATGCTGTCAGGTAAAAAGTTGACCTAAGTACAACAGTATAAAACAGACAAAATATAACATGCTATAGGGAGGTTGGAGAGGGCGATTAGTACATAAGTACACTTTTTATTTATTTTGTTTTTTACAATAAATAAAAGATTGCACTGTAATTGGTATTTAAAGTACTGTATGCAGTATATAGTATAAATAAACCTAAAACAAAAATAATGTTGTTTCTTCCCCATTACTTTGGTTAAGGGAATATTATGCTAGTACAGGACACTGAATCTTAAGACAATGGAGACGAGCACAAAACAGCTAGGACAAAAGCAAAACCAAGTAGCAAAAATATACAAAAACAAGAGGCAGGGAAATACACTGTGTCTGTTGCACCCTTTTGGAATCTATTTGCACCTCCAGCTCATTTACGTCCCTGAGGTACTTCCACAATGTTGACTTAATATAAATAACCCCACGACTTCAGAGTTAAAAATCTAGTATCTTGATGAATTAAAATTTGTGTCTGGGAAGGGGCAGGCAGGAGGGGCACATGCTCCCATCAGAGCAGGGACTATTCTTCCTGCAAGACTCTCATCTGAATTTTGCCGTGTACCAAGTTATTATTTCAATCAGCCCTGTGGTAAGAATAGCATAGATACCCATTTAAGGTTTTTAAAATAAACAGACCTAATTTCTGATACCTCCAAGAAAGTTCCATAACATGGATACCCCTCCAAAAAATAACAGTAATAAAAAAAGATCAACCGACAGTAAAGTTTGCTTACACTGAGTGAAAATCTCACCTAATTCAGTAGAGGCAGTAAGCTGTCACCAGCAATAATCATATAAATCAGGCTGAACATAATAGAATTATATCTAGTATTAGATTAGAAATAGTTATATACAGTGACAAACAGACAAGTTAAAGCAGCTTTTAAATAGCTGAAAATGGGAATAACTAACTATTGCACAATGCCCTCTTACTTAAAATTACTGCTAGGAATCAAAATGGTAAAAAAATCTATAATGCTTCATAACTTATATGCAATTTGGTTATTTGATTTTTTATATAGGCAGTTTATAGGGTTGTAACTGTAAAAGTAACAGATAATTAAAAACGTTTTTAGACTGCAGGATATTGTTCAGATTTAAATGCACTACACAGATAAAAAACCTTACATTTTACCTTGAGAAAAATGGGGCAAATGTAGTGAATAACTCACAGGCAACATGGCTAATACTGTTCAAGGAAAACTTGGTACTGTTGACTAACACTGTATTCTAGTCTTGCCACTATACACACTCGTGACTAATGTTTAGAAGGAAAAAGAAGAGACAAAAAAAGTGACTCATGATTAAAATTTCCGAAATAGTAAGATAAAATAAGAGACTGTAGGAACTTCAGTGAAAAAAACCCAAAACAATGTTGAAAAGGCAAATTGGTGACAATTTCGAACCTGTGAAGGAAAAAATAAAAACCCTTGCATTTGGTTTCTGCTTTGTTTGTTTCTCCAGTTTGACCACTTCCAAGTTTTGAATTTCAAAAAGGTGCACCAAAACACTGATTTATCTTTCTTCAAGCTAGAACTGTAAAAACAAGAAGTATATAAAATGTATGGTAGAACAAAAGGATTTTTTTTTAAAAAAGGAATATCTGAATAAATGTGGGATTATAATGCGTAGCATTAGTTAAATTTGTATCTCAAACTTCCATTGAATCCCCTACTTCATAAAGAAGTACTGTAATATACAGGCGAATATGATTGACAAACTTGCAAAGCCAAGAACGATGAGGGCTGCAAACTGTTCATCAGTAGGAATCATGCTTTTCATCTTAGGGTCATCTATGCTTCCCACTTCTCCTGAAAGCATGATCTCATTTCGCTGAAGCATAAAGGCAACGGATGGGCTGAAAGGTCCACTAAGTTCCTGTGAGGTATCCAAGCACCGGCGGCAGACGCAGACGCGAAACCGATAGTCTGTGTTGAGTTGAAGGCCTGAGATGTGGAATGTGGTCTCTTCTCCCTTGTACACCTTCAAAACAAAAGAGCAAGCACAGTCAAATACAAAGAGCAAGCCAGCTTCCTCCTCATTTAACAGCATCAAGCGATTTAAAAACTAGCCACATTTTTGCCAAGGTATCTCCAGAGAGAAGCTTTCAGCACCAGAGTGAAGACACATGCAGAAGGCTGCGTTCTGAGCGGCAAGAGCCACCGAGGGAGCCTCAATCCACCAAGAAATGTCCAAACCATGAGAGGTCTCATTGCAAAGCATTCAACAGAGTCAATACACGCAAAGACAGACAAGACTTCAGAAAATATATCAACCATAAGAATTACTCATCTTTTGTGGGTATGATAAATACCATAAACATAACTCTGTATCCTTCAAATGTGACTATATGGCTAAAACACATCTAAGGCTTAAGGACCGTGTTTGGCCCCTGCAAACTAAGGCCATTGGAAGACATTCAATGCATAATCGTAAAACTGGTTAGAAATATTATTTTGATGTACTTTCCCGCACATTTCCCTCAGGAATCAGAATCTTTACAGAAATTACACTTTCAGAATTGTGGAAACAATAAAATATTATTAAGGTATAAAAAAAGCTCCTCTGGGGAGAACTGTATTTGGTTTTTTAGCAATCCAAACCCATCACATACTTATGTTAATCCAGTGTACTTACTGAATGATTCAGAGCATGAGTCACAATATCAGAGAGAGATAACTGAATATCTAAGAGACAGTTTTGTGACTTACATAGAAAAAGACCACTGGAAACATTTGCATACTCTGAAAACAAATAACCAGTCAACAATTTATATCAGGGAGGGTTGTTGAAACTGGTGTTTGAAGGAGTTAAAAATGCCACAAAGTGTCTGCTGGAAAAAAAACCAATCCTGAACTTCAGATACTTCTTCCTCCACTCATTTAGCTGGTTTCCTTCTCCTCGCTGCAGGAGCAGAAGGCTGAGAGCATCTCAGCCCTCTCAGAGCTAAGGAATCAACTTGAAAAGGGGTAACAGGGAAATTAAACACAAGATGATAGAGGATTTCCTGTGCGTTACTCTGGAGTAAGAAATACAAGAGGAAAAAGAAGAGATATGCTTGACTGACTAAACACCAGTTAAAAAGTCCAGCTTTCCTGCTCATGCTTGACCCTGAGGCTCATCCCTCAGTTAACAAGCCAGTCACTGATTTCTTGAGAAGGGCTGGGACGAAGGATTCATGTTTTTCTTTCATTTGTTCTCTCCCCCCCCTTTCACAATTTAGAGAACTTTTTAGAAAAACTTCTTTAAAAGTCTAAATCCTTCACAAAACTCTCACAATTTTTCCAAATATAGTTTGAATGACAGGGACTGAATTTCTGGACTAAATGGAAGTCCTCTAACTAGCTCAGGTTTCTTGGCCCCCAGGCATAAGTCAGGAGGCTATGTTTAAACAAAGTTATGTTGCCTTCCTCAAATATGCTCAGCATTCATACAAAGTTCACTCTAGCTTAAGTGACAGTAATGCAGCAAATTAATACGTAAATCTGTGCGATTAACCACAGCTATGGACTTCCTTTATGTTGCCTGCCTTGTCTTTGCTTGTCTTCCCAGCGCCAATGAGAAGTGAGTCATTAAATTACAGTAATACAGTAATTGCAGGGAAAGCAAAACCACAAGTTGCTGTAGTGGTCCACAGAAGTAACATGAAGGTTGAAACATCTGTTTGCAAAGCATACCTCATACCATGAGCATCTCTGCCTCTCTGTTTTCCAATGGCAATTCCATTTGTAATACCCATCTGGTGTGGGCAAATGCACTCCACCTACTCCACCATCAATGCTACTTCTTGTAGCTGGTTAATACCTCAGTTTACTCCCAAATACAAATAATCATGCAAAGAAAAGCTGCATGCATTTGACATGTAAATGTCGGTTCAGCAAGTCAGTAAAAGGATGTGCTCTTCCACAGAATCAGAGTCAGGATTCTTCTATTTGGAGGAATTACCTACCTCCCATTTCTCTAGACTCTGAGACTCAAAACATCCATCCTTACAAAACAACTGGAAACAAGGTGTGTTTTCTGGTGCTGTTGCAATTAACTTCATTTCAAGATGTTAATCAGTAATGCATGTCTTTGCCATAAATGAGCCTTTGCAACCAATACGACCACTTCTAAATCAAAATAAAGATCCAGTAAAATCCAAATAATGATATTTAATAAAAAATCTACAATCTAAGCTTCGTAAATTACATGTAGCAGATACTACATTTAACTACTCCCCTAGGGATGGTATATATACAACCTGTCTCTGCAATGAGAAAACCTGTCCAGTTAATTGCTTGGGGTTTTTTCTTTTCACTTGTTTTGTTCTGTCAAGGTGGTGAATACTAGTGTAATTAGAGGCTGTCTGGCTAAATCAGAAGCCTGTATCTTCCTTACAGTCTAACAAATATAGATGACCAAGTTCACTCAAGCCAGCTACTTGACCAAGTTATCTTAAGCCAGCTACTCAACAGCACTTTTCAGAAAAAGGTCAGACAGCCAAGTGAGAGAAAAGTGTAACTTTAAAGAAAAATTAAAAAAAAAACAGTGAAAGTACACTGAATACATGAATTAATATTCACTAGTCATAGAATGGTTTGGGGTTGGAAGGGACCTTAAAGATCATCTAGTCCCTGCAATGGGACCTAGTTCTTTCCTAGTACTGAGTAAGAAATTACTATGCTCAGTTGTCATTCACTTCAAACAGTACCTCCTCTATCCTCCACAACTGGCTGCAGCAAGCATCCTGAAGACACTATTGGCTGCTGTTCAGTGTTCCCTGCAGTAGAATCTATAGGACCAGGCTAAGCCAAGGCAAGATGCCCTCAGCACAGAGGCATGCTTGGTTGGGAACACAGTTACACTCTGTTAATGGTTTTCACATGTTTTGTTAAACAGAGGGAAAAAAAAAAAAAAATTGACAATTTTGTACAAGGTCTTTAAATCTGCACAAATATGAACCCAAGTAACTTATGAAGCAGCATTTTTTTTACATGTAACACATTATGCTTTGGTGGAAAACAAGTCCAAGTGAAGTGGCTAGCAAATTTATCACTTTCATTTCCTAAAAACAGCTTTTCTGTACAGGCACCTGAGAATAGAATAAAACATGATGAGCTTTTTGCCTGGTTCTCTCAATGAGAATATCATCACAAGTAATAAAATGCTGCTGAAGCCTCTTAGGCATTTGATCCTACTGATCAAGCTGGACAGCTCAGAGAATTCCTGTAGGCACATATTTCTCAATTTCACCAATGTAATTCATTCCACCCCCCTCTTAATCTTTTCCAAATAATAAAAAAGACAGCCACAATTGCCCTATAAGCAACACACTGCAAAGTGTAAAATAACTTCACCTGGTTGTTGTACTCCATTGCAATGACCAGTGTACTTCATAATTAATAAAAACCTATTTTATATGGTGAAGATTGAGATATAAGAAGATCAAGAATTAGAGGCAGGCTTCAATCTATTTAGAAAGCACGGCCACTTGAAAGGTTTAATTTCTTCTAAGCCATCTGATGATTTTTCTTTCAGAAACTAGGTTATTATTCTATCCAAACTCGAAATTAGATTCACTCACTCCACTGTTGAAATGCTCATAAACCCTTAGGAGCTCCATGGACAGCCTTGTCCCTTGTCAAAGGACACAAGAGTCCCTCAGATCAATTCATGCAAGGTGGGCTGCACTGAAAAACTACCAAAAGAAAATTATTTGCTCCATCTGATGACACAGAATTGGCATCTAGAGGCAGAGAAAATACTCAGTGCAAGTAGCACTAACAATACATGCCAATGTGTGCTGTACAAGTATGTTGCACTTTGACATGCACCCAGCACAAGTGCTTTGACTTCCTATTTTAAAGAGAGAGGGAAACCCCATTTTTAGCTGATTAGACCTTTATACAGATTAACGATACGCCAAATGCATTTCAGAGACTGTGTGTCTAGAGTCTGAAGCAAAGGAAAACTAATAAAAATTAGAGCTTCTTAGGCCAACTGGCTTCTCCCAGGCATCCACCTCAGTCCTTCGCACCCAGCAGGCTTCGCACTGCGTTGCTGGGGGATTGTTTTACACAACCAGCGTATCCCACCCATATCTTTTCTTCTCTGGAAAGCATTTGGGGACGGTTTTCTCCCAGAAGAGATGTGACAGAATCCAATGAAACACCACTGCCTCCAAATTCTCGGAAATTTCAAATGTAAGAACATTTTGCCTCATTGGCAAACAATTTAAGGATAAGCTTTATAGCTCAGCTCTCATTTCCTGTGGTCAGTTCTTATGAAGAGCTAGTTCCTCAGTGATTCAGTCCCCAGAGCTGCTCAGCTGGGGAACTAAACTAAAACTCAGGCTGTGAGTGTTACAACTGTTATCCCAAGCTTCAACTCCTGCTACTGCTGCACAACCCACCCTGCTCCTCAAATTCTAGATTAAAACTATGCAAAGCTGGAGATGATTTGAACATACTTTAAAGGTAAGTTCTGACTGAGTAAGTTTTGCTAGATGAAAGTGCAAAAAACAGAAGAACAAATCTGCACCACTGATTCCTGGAAGCGGCTGTGATTTACATCCTGATTCATAAATAAGGAAAAAATTGATTTCCTACAAAAAGTGTCATACATCAATCCTTTTTTTAAGTATTCAAATAGACAAAACTAACAAATACACAAAAAGGAACACATCGCTTGAGAATTTTGTTGAACACACTTTGTAGGCAACTACAATGTTTTGCATTTAGCTTCTGCAAATCCAGTTTTTCAGCCAATTCTCATCAGATAAATATTTAGGTGTTCTCCCAGAGGGGGGCAGGGACAGCTATAGCCTGAGACTGTAAAAAACAGAGATTTTGAATACTTTGATACTAACTCTGCTACGCCAAATTGTGGAAAAGCATTGCTTTTGGGGATGTAGAGGGCTGCATTCATTGGGTTACCAGGGGAGGGAGCTCAGCTCAGGTGCAATGATCTAGAGAGAAACTACAGCTTTGGCCAAAGCATGCAAATGGCTAATGTCACAGCAGGGGAAGGAAATGCTAAAGTGATTTAGTTTATTTTATAAACTAATGACAAGTATTTTCTGTAACTTGAATTTGCGGGGTGCAAGTACAGAGCAGAGGTCTGCCCCTAGGTGCTCATCTCTCAAGAGTTTCCTCTCTAGGATGGCATACACAGCAACAGATTTACAAGGAGCTCAAGCTTTGAGAGTTAACAGATGACAGTAAGACTTTGTTTTCTTCTATTAATGTTTTATTTCATAACTAGGTTTCTATATTTATTCACTTTAGATCCAAAACACACTAGAGAGGTATTACCATGCCCTACTGTATACTGATTCACAGGCAACTCTAGAAAAATCAGTGCTGTGTACTAAGGAGCCATGCTGTGTGAATAAGGGAAGTGAAACATGGCTACTTTAGCATGCACCTGACCCTGTGCCAGAACAAGCCGAAGCAGACTACTTCATGCTCAATCAGCACAAAGAACCCACATGGAGTTTTCCTTCTATTAATGAAATAAGTATGGCAGAACATTGCATTCTGCACCTTCTAAATGTCTTCCTAGCAAAGAGCTGGATCAAGATCTGTAATGTAAAATTTTCCCAGTAATAGGAATTGTCACATTTGTGCTTCCTAAGGATTTCTGTAAGCTTTCTTATCAAGTCCAGGGAGACTCTCTGCTCAACACTGTGCCACACCATGTGCACAACTGTTCCCCAAATAGCCGCAGGATACAGCTGTGTTTGAAACCCAAACACAATCATCATTAAAAACTCCTAACTCAGTTTTCATGATGATAGGATCTTCCTTTTTCAAGCCTTCATTTGGATGAAAAGACTAAAATCTACTATGTAAAGCACATAGCATTCTTGTCAATAGAATGCCATCACACCAGTTTAAAAGGCGTAAGACTATGAACGCTAAGCTAGTATCACAAAAGTCATATTGTCATATTCCTAATAAGTTTGTCAGAATTACAAATATCTTTGCCAGAACACAAACATCGTTGTAAAATTTCCTGTGGGCGAAGCACAGACATATCTCAAATATTCTCCCTTTCCCTACACAAAAAATATTGACAAGCATTGTCATCTTGATTTCTGCTGTGCATAGTCACTTCTACAGATGCTGATGTTTGTAAATGCTTTACCATTTCACTGGTTTGTTCTGCTCCAGGATATAGCTGCATATGAAATTACACTCATAAGCTTTCACAGGATCAGCAGTTTAAGACAAAATGAGGAGACTGGTCTTGTCACCTATCAGCTGTATTCATCTGAAGTAAATCAACTGGGAGTAGACACAAAGACTCTACGAGGTTTTAACATGCCTTCCTATTTACTGTTTAATGCCTTCCCTTTAAACAGTTGCCTTTAAATTGCTGCGAAGTGATCTGACTGTTGATAGAATTACAGCATTGTAACAGAGGAACAATTTTACACGTTCATTACTTGAAAAGTTTCAATTTTAAGAGGGGTTTTAAAAGTGAATTTTTATTCTATGAAACGTCTGCATTTGGGCTGGTGTAAAACATGTCATCCTTACGGGTCCCAACTTGAGATATTCTATGATTCTGTGTCACAGAACAGAGACAGCTGTGTCCTGGAAGGTGAGCGAAGTGGAAAGCGTCTGAGGGCAAGTGACCTAATGTGTGATATGAAGTCCTGCAGAGCCCATAAATAGCTTGAAATAGCTATTTGTTGCATTGATCTCTATGACAATGGGACATAGAAAATTACTTCATGCAGCTATTTATCTCCTTATCCAGCTGTACTATCCCTGGATCTTGCAAAATGCTCTGGCAACTGCTATAGAAACTCCAGACACTTAAGACACAGTTTTTTCTCATGAGTGTATTTAATAGCTTGAAAAGCCACAATATTTTTCATTTGTGCAACACTTGAAAACAATTTGCAAAACTTTTCTAATATGACATGTCCCTTGAGATACACATGCAAAACATATACTCGCAGGGAACAAAACAGAACTAAAGAAAATTTAGGGCTTTCACTTCAATTAAGTTAACATCATTAACATTACTTTTCAGTTAAATAGTAGCAAGTGACTGCACCCATGCCACAGCAAAGTTAAATGCATTAGCCAGAAAATCGCTGAAAGACATGTATATACTTCATCTCCTATTCACATAATAGGAGCCACGAGCATGCATAGCTACTGCAGCTTAGCTGACAGGCAGGAAGTCAGCGATGTGACCCAGTGCTGAGACAACACCCACATTCATGATGAAGATACTCATTTTGATGAGCAAAAATGATTTCTGAGAAGGTGAAATAATGGAACTCTCCCTCTTTTCCATGGCTGGTTACAGTTGAGAAGAAAGCACAGGTAGACAGAATCGTAGCTCATCAAAGGTTAGTTCCATCAGAAACAGTGATTAATTATGGACAGAGTGTAAATTACTCCAATAGAAAACCATGTTCTATATACCTCCTCAGGGGAAACGCCAACGTATTACAGCCCTTAATTTTGACTCAGCCTTTACCAAAGTTCCCCTGACACATCACTACAGTAGAACAAAGCAGCACAGTAAATGTACAAAAACATTTCCTTTATCTCATCAATTTAGCAATACTAAAATGAGACCACTTTCCTACCTGCTTGTATTCAGACTCTCTTCCAACCAGTACCTGCAGAATATAACCAACAGGATCTCCCTTCATGGGTGGGACCATTTCCCAGGTAATTTCACAGGCATTTCCTCCCAGTTGTGTCACTTGAGGAGCTACAATAAAATGAAATGCATCAGCATTTAATACAAAGATGTCATTGAAATTTTATTCATTTACGTGCACTGTAATATATATGAGAATGTTTTTAAAAAAGAACTTCGGGACATTACCACCGGTATCAGTACAGGCTGGGGAATGAAGGGACTGAGAGTACCCCTAAGGAGGTCTTGGGGGTACTAGTGGATGAAAGACTGGATATGAGCTAGCAATGTGTGCTTGCAGCCCCGAAGTCAAACTGTATCTTGGGCTGCATCCAAAGCAGCGTGTCATGGGAGCTGATTCTGCCCCTCTACTCTGCTCTGGTGAGACTCCACCTGGAATACTGTATCCACCTCTGGAGTCCTCAGTACAGGAAAGATATGGACCTGTTGGAGAGGATCTGGAAGAGAGCTACAGAAATGATCAAGGGATGGAGCACCTCTCCTACAAGGAAAGGCTGAAGAGAGTTAGGTTGTTCAGCCCCGAGAAGACTCCGGGGAGATCTTATTGCAGCCTTTCAGTTCTTAAAAGGGGCCTATAAAAAAGATGGGGAGAAACTTTTTAGCAGGGCCTGTTGCAATAGGACAAGGGGTGATGGTTTTAAAGTAAGAGAAGGGAGATTCAGGCTGGACGCAGGAAGAAATTTTTTACAACCAGAGTAGTAAAATACTGGCACAGGTTGCCCAGAGAGGTGGTGGATATGCCTTTCCTGGAGACACTCAAGGCCAGGCTGGATGTGGTTCTGGACAACATCATCTAGTTGAAGACGTCTCTGCTCATTGCAGGGGGCTGGACTAGATGACCTTTGAAGGTCCATTTCAACCCAAACTATTCTATGATCCTATGATAGTCTACACTGTATTTATGTGTCCAAAACATCAAACTGCCATCATCGCTGGATGAAAGAACAAAAACTTTAAAGTCACTCAAAAATATCATTTATTTCAGCACAGTCTTGCCTGATTAAGTGCAAGATTCTTGTAGTACTGAACAATAACCAACACTATCCACAGAAAACTGAGTGAAATTTAGAGCTGATTAGCAAGCTCCTAAGATGTTTACTGTGGGATCCAGATCATTTCCGCAGAAGGAGAGCCAGCTGTTAGACCATGTCTCATCTGTCAGTTGTGTGAGCTGCTGGAAAGTGTGAGTGGACATGATAGAAAACTTTGAATTTTTAAAATTCAATTGCAGTGCTGTACACTGATCTTTTCAAAGCAGAAACAAACACACAAATTACACTATCGTTAATAGATGCAGCAGTTTCATGAAGTTCAGAGCAAACGCCTGCGCCAGTGGAGATGCCTCTGCATTCCTCCCGTGCTACACATCATTGGAAGACAGAAATAATATCAAACACTTCATTCAGGAAAAATAGAAGAAGATATGTGAAAAGGGAATCTAAATAATCCTCTATATTAGAGATTAAGTCCAACCTATGAAATAAAAGTTATAAGCATAATTTTAAAGCCTTGGACTCATATCTGCCTCTGAGCCTGACATTCAGATATCAGTTGTGCTATTTGCAGCCAGGCTTAGAGTAGGACTTTCACTAGAACTCTAGAGAAATTCAGTCTGTCAGCTGAAAGGACTTTCACCAGCTGAAAGCCAAAAGATGTTGCACTATGCCCAACAGCAAGCTTGCAGGTGACCAGAGCAGAGTACTAACGGCAGCAGCATGTTTAGATGTACAATCAAGCATCTGCCACTGGAAGGCATCAAAACAACTGCGACGGCATCCAAGGTCCACCAACCTCTTGATCAAGCACAGTAAGCAAGCACAGGACAAAAAGCCACAACTGGGAGAAACAACGGTGCTGAATACTCTACCAAGTGGTTAACATGTGCACATGCAAGAACATGAGCTTGTTAATGGCAATCTAGCTTCCCAACCCTATGAAAACAGACAACAGGAGTGTCTATCAAAGAAACAAATGCTGCTGCATACATTACATGAATTTTAGACTAATTTGTTACCACCCAAGAGGCACACATGAATCATATGGGGACCCAAATGTAATCAATATCCATTTGCTTCTCTCTGCACATCTGCCAGTGCCGAGAGACTGATAATAGATGACTCCATCTCAGCTGACAACAACACTCTCAATTATTTTCCCTCCTTCTTTCATCCCTCACCCCAATACACATAGATTTTTGACTGCCATTAACAATAATGCTATTTCAGGGTTGGCATCACTAAGTGAGCAATTAGGATACTTCATAGGAGAATAGACATGTGCATGAAAAACTATACTAAGTTTATTATATACATTCCTCTGCACTCCTCCAAACACAGACAGGAAACAACGTCATTTTGCCTCAACAGATCTCTTTTCCCTGTAGCATTGCCTCCCTTTGGCAGTGTTCACTAATACAATTGTTGTTGTGCCCTTTTCCCTGTTACAGACAGTGTTTCGTCATGTACCTGCGGTCCCAGCCCACACATGATGTGGTACTTGCACTGTATTAACTACTTGATATTCAGCCAAGGATATGAGTCATATTTAAGAGGAAATAAATAGGCAGGGAGCTCAAAACCAAAACCTAGGTGAGATCTGAATTTAATAAAATGGATTTCTACCCAGCAAAATGAAAATGTGTCTACAGCACATCTGCAAGTGACATATACTTGTGCCTAGGCACTCCAACAACTCGCATATGCCAAAGCTGTGAAGCACACCCTTCCTGCCACTATCATGTGCACCAGCCTGGTTCATCTAGCACGAGCCCCCTCTGCTTTACTGGGCAGCATATCTCACAACTGCTAATAAGAGTGAATCATGACAACTCACCATTGGGCAAGTATATTTACCCTCAAACTTTACACCAAACACATACATATAGGTAACTTCTTACAGAAACAGCACCGAAGCAACAGCCAAAACCCAGAGGATACTCAGGCAGAAACAGAGGTGGGATTCTTGCATATGCTGATTTTTGGCATAGTGAAGCCAGTCTCCCAGTGTTCTCGTGTCATTCTTCCTGGGGGAAATTCAGAGCAGCTAACCTAGGGACTAGGGAAATTATACCCAAGCAGTGTTCCCCCTTCTCTAAATCTCTGATTACAAATGTTGTCAAAAATCACCAAAGCCAGATTTTAAATACAGCTGAACAAACAAAACTTCTCTGACAAGCTAAAAGTTGCCGCTTCTCACAGTATATGGTACTACTTGACAAAGGAGTTTCAAACATAGAGGGAAATAAAGGTGCATCTGATTTCAGCTCACTTCATCTGCCAGCTGATATAGAGAATCTGCTGCCTTTGCAGTAGTTCTCCTTGGAAAGAAGGAACAAAATTACTTAGGCCAAAATTTACACAGTAAAAGATGCTTCATTATAAAACTTCATTTAATTAGGCCTTTTCTTCTTCCAGAGGAATCAAGCTAAGTGAGTCTTAAATCTAACACTTCATGTATGTGAAGTATCATAATCAAATTTATACATTAAAGGAAAAATAAACACTAAAGTTCCATGCTGAACATCATCTACACAACTAAAACCAACATTAAACTTTACTGATGTTTAAGCTGGTATTTATACATATATACTACAGCCATTACATTCCTTATAGAAGTGTTGCAGTAATCCGGAGCAATCCCTGGTAAACACTATTGTTAGCAGCAGCATTTTAACAGTTTATGTGTAACAGCAGTGGTTGGTGCAACATCTATAGTGGTTTTATGAATATTTTGGTGGTAATTTACTTTCCCACCATAATATAACTTGACAATTCACAGAAATACACAAGCGGCACAAACTGATTTTTCATGTTATTTCATACTCAGGCTAACCCTTACAAACTCACTGCATACACACCAATTACTTTAATAATTACATGTTACTTGTATATAGGTAAAAAAATCTATTACATACCTTTGATTGCAGGTGGGACTGACTTAGTTGTGCAGAAGGTACATATGTCTGAAAAAGGTCCCTCCCCAGCATCATTGACCGCCTGTATTCTGAATGAGTAACATGTGGATTCTGTCAGCCTTTGTATTTTGTATGTATGACTTGGTCCCCTATAAATTGGAATAAACCTGGAAAAAATAAAATGAGAGCATGCAGTTACATGTGCCTCTGACATTTCTGGCTATTGCAGATATCAGCACAAGGTATCTGTATTGTGAAAACTGGCATAATGTGCTTTTCTGATCTGTTAAAGGCAAGTATGAAAATGGCATGATATTAGTAGGTTGGAGAAAGCAGAAGTTTATGGTCCCTTTTCCAGCTACTACTTACCTTGCAAAATGATTACGTGAATAATAATCAGAAAAACAACTGTCAATGCATTTCCTACTATCTACTAATCAAAATGGATTCAACCTGTTCTCTGCTACAATACAATGCGTGCCCTGATGGTTTAAAAGTAAGTTTAAAACAAGATAAATACTTTGAATATTTTATTGCTTGATTTGGACTTTATTCGCACATTAAGATCCAAAGACTATAACTTACACTTATATATGCCATCTTGAACCAGAATAACTGTATTTAAATCAGAACATATGGATTATAGAATACAGTCATATTTTTTTTAAGAGTTTATGGACCGAAGATGGCCTAGCGGCAAAGACAGTATGAATGAAAAGGCACAGGGGAAGCATGATTACATCGTGGGGGATATGGAGGATGGGAAAGGGTGCCCACTTAGGAGCTCTGGGGATGACCTTACTGTTTGAGAGCAGGCTGAGAAGAAGAAAAGACATGACACTAAGGAAGTAACTTATATAATACTTCCATTGACAAAACCAAACATCAGCACCCAAACTTCTCCAGCAATGTAATGCAGAACAAAATCAATGTCACTTAATCTAAAATAATAAAAAAAAAGTACAGTTGCTAGAGTAAATCAGCGATTTTCAGTCACTCTGCTCAGATAGAAGCTTTCCAATAATAGCCATGTGTTAGCCAGCAATTCCTAACTAAGATCCCAACCCACCAGGTGATGAGCAGAGTGGGGGTAAAGATAAATAAAGAGGAAGCACCCAGCATCTTGCATTAAATCTGCTTAGCCTCTACTGGGGAAAAAGGTTTTTCAATAGCCCTGAAAGTGGAGAACATAAAATTCGCTGCGTAGGATCGCATAGGTTTTTACTGATGTACACTTACTCAAATTGTCTTACCCATTTCAGTGGATTTGAAATCACCAGGAAGACAAAGAAATTGGTTTTGAACCTCCATGTCTACCCGCTAGCTCTATCCTTTGGTTTTGCATAAGACACACAGCATAACCAATTTGAGCATTTCAAAGAAACAGGGTCTGTCATTAGCTCTCAGGGACAGAAATCAATTCATGTTACATTATGACTGAAATCCACAGAAGTACAAAGACATCAAAAATCATCTGTAATAAAAAGAAATGTTCAGATAATTTAAATTGCTTGAAATGTATTTTGAGGACTCATGTGTTTAGTACCCTCACTGAGTTTTAGTAATCCCCTCCCCTTGACTGGAAATCAAAGATCTATGCCTACAAGTTTGTAAAAGGATATTCTAGAACAGATTTCCAAAGAAGAATTTAGTTTTTCAACCTTATACATTTTTAAGGACTGCTTGCTATTCCACATTTTTTAGTCTCACATAAACAGCTATGGCATGTTTCAAAAGACTGTCACAGACCTTTCTCATGGCATAAAATTTCTTGTGATTCACTGTGTGATGAACAAAGCATGTGTATTTAGGACAGCATTAAGACCAAAGAGACAAGACTACTGTCTCTCTCTCCCCCTCTCCGCTTCTTGTAGCTCAATCAGATGACTGGCTCAGAAACCAGTGCGGTGCTCACAGAAGTGCAGAGACTTGTCTCTGACCCTGCCTGAAGGGCAACAGATAGCAAAATAAAAGATTTTTTTATGCAGTATTTTAGACTACTGACCTCTTTGTAATTATCTATGGAGTCACATAAGCAAGCAAGGACAAATACACCTTAGCAGCTAAGCACACCCACACTCCAGTTTGGGCTAGACATATTTATAAGATAAATACCAATAACCTAGTCCTCAAATTACACTTTCACCTTTTGAATAGGACTAAGGTTTCATAACACTGCAAAAACAATCTGGCAAAACACGTGAGCTCCAGTCATTTGGGAAGTGGACTAATACTTCAGATCCATGAAACCGAGTTCCTCTAGAAAACCCTTACAGAAATCTCCACTGCTTTTAACTTCTCTATCTCAAAACCCACCTGTAATGAAAGTAAAAACCGTTATGGAAAAGCTTGCATCCATTTTCAAAACACAAAACTACAATGGAAGCACACTTAAACATCAGAAATTCAACCATTTTGAAAAGAGGGCGTCCCATTTTGGAATAAGAAAGGTTGATTACTAAGTCAAATCAAATGCAATTGCTGTTAGGCTTTACTATGACAATAACACTTAATAATTGTGTTTGAAGGTGCAGATGATGAGATAAGAAACCTAATGAAGAGGACATGGAGAACCATATCCTACAATCAGTCTCCTGGGCTTTCTGCGGAAGGACCACAATGAACTTAAAGCTGAATCAATCAGTGTGATTGCACATTGCTACTGTGATGTATACATAGATTAAAAATTGTCTAAAATAACAGTCTTTTCATATTACAGTATGTTCATTTTTAAAATCTAAATTTAAATGTAACTTTAATTTAAAAAGCACATTTAAATGTGAGAACCTTTCCATTCTTGGCAAGCCTGGCATTGTCCACTGTGCTTTATCCAGGCCCTGTTCCACATATTTGCTTAAGAATGAGCCAGCATTGAGCTGATTTCCAAGGATTTCATCTCTTATGCCTTTAAAAGTTGACTTAATCTGTGTGTGGAAAAGATCCCATGTTCTCTATCTCCCTCTCACCGTCTTCCAGCCTCTACTCAGCTCTCCATCTGAACATGAACAATGAATTTTCCTGCTCAGATGCTATGGAATGCCATTAAGCATGGCCACTAACAAAGCACAGCCATCAAAAATCTTTCTGGCTTTTCAGGGTGATTGCAGAACTACATTGCAGGGCTGGCCTTTTTCCTACATCCCACTTCATTTATCTGACAAAGCTTTACGTCATTCATGAACTGAACATGAGGTCATAGAATCATAGAATAGTTAGGGTTGGAAAAGACCTTAAGATCACCTAGTTCCAACCCCCCTGCCATGGGCAGGGATGACCCAAGTCTCAGCCTCCACAGGGCAGCAACACAACTTGCGCATCAGTGCAATTGAGAGCTGAAAAATTTGTGGTGGGGCAAGTGCATGGCTTAACAGAGTGTTCTCCATCCCTCCTCCCTGGCATGGCTAGGCTGAAGCTGAGGGATGGGCACATGGCTGGACATAACTGAAATACTGCAGCTTGACAAATGGCCACTTCTTGTCCCTTCAATCAAAATGGATAAGCTTTAACTGCAATGTTGAAAAGATTAGTTTAAACTTTAATGAAATAATAACCAGTACCAACACACCAACGTTTGCAGTGAAGGCCCCTTAGGAAGTGTGGCAGCTAAGTCAGACCTAACCTCCCTGAACTCACTGTTCCATTCCCCATGCTTCTCTTTTAGTACAAATATTTACAGGGCTGGAAGGTGAGCTGGATTTGAGAACTGATAAAGGGTAAAGATCTCTAAGTAGGATAGTCTCACACTGATTAGTTTCCTAGCTGGTCCAATGTTGTGTTAAAACAGTTGGACTGGTAAAATTGTGGGGACTGAATGAGGACATGAGTGGTTTCAACAAGCCAGAAGCGCTCCTGTCCCTCTATGGGAACACAGAGAATTATAAGTGTTTACACTTTAATGTCTTATTTTTTTCATTACTCTTACAGTCCAAGACAGACAAAACCAACTCAAAACAGGACTTGGGGGTGTTGGTCGATGGAAAAATGAACATGAGCCGGCAGTGTGCACTCGCAGCCCAGAAAGCCAACTGTACCCTGGGCTGCATCAAAAGGAGCGTGACCAGCAGGTCAAGGGAGGTGATCCTGCCCCTCTACTCTGCTCTTGTGAGAC
>JAOEHY010024817.1:0-30156 GCA_025447955.1 Psilopsiagon aurifrons | reverse complement strand
TTTGGGTCAGGTGTCCTGTCTCTGCTTCCTCCTGTCTTCCCCTCCTCCCTGGCAGAGCATGAGACTCAGAAAGTCCTTGGTCAGACCAAAACATTCTAAGCAGTAACCGAAACACTGGTGTTATCAGCACTGTTCCCAGGCCGAAAGTGAAAAACACAGCGCTGCACCAGCTACAGAGAAGGAGTAAAATGACTGTTACTGCTGAACTCAGGACACTGGATCATATCCCAGCACACTGAGCAAGGGTCCACTTTAAGATTCCCAGAAGACTCCCAGGTGTTTGCCACCTATGCCTTCTGTGGGCAGCTCTTTTGCAGCTGCATTCTCATCACGGCTTTCTTCTCTTCCAAACCCCTGACCTTGGCCTTTGTCTTGGCTGAGTCCCATCCCAAGAACCAGAGCTATGGCCCAGATGAAAAAGTTTTCCAAGGGATAATTCCTTCTGCAGCCTACATCTTTCTTTGTCAGACCCTTTGCAGCTCCACTCTAACTGCACCATAAGAATCCTTAGTGGTAGAGTGACCACCCTGGCCATGGTTCCTGCTCCTATCAAAGGCTCCACCTTCCTGAGAGGAAAATTCAATTATCAGCTGTTCATTTTCTTAGAGGATTTTCCAGACTCCTACACACACTTATCTCACAGTTTCTCTTTTTCTCCTAACTGCATTTTTATTCCTAAATATATTCCCTGGCATAAAATAAGCCTAGACACTGCCCTCTTCATCTTGCCCAGAAAACAATTTACTCCAGGGGGAAATCTAGCTTACAGGGTTGGTTTTTTCAGACAGCACTTCTCCTGCACCACTCAAGCTGTAGCTCTAGGCATTCTCTCAATCTTTAGAGAGCTGTTAAAGGAACTGAGTGGTGCAAAAATAGCTGCTTCTTTAGGATTTTTTCATCTTCACTGGCATGTTTTTTCTAAGGTTCATTTTAGGGTTTGGGTTAAGGTTATTTTTGACTGAATGTCCAAAGCTAAGTTTGATTGCATATGGGCAGCATCTGACACAGAAATACATGGGCAGACTTTAATATTCTCCTCAGAAGAGCACTGAATCTTTTCATGAAGCACTATCTTTGGCACATGCATCAGCTAAGCATTTGTGTTAGAGCTAGAAGGGGTTTAGAAACAAAGGGAACACAGAGATGAAGTTGTAGTGTGGCCACAACGTACCCTCCACTGTTAAGAGCTGATGCTACAACTGGAGAATTGCATAGTATTTATCTAAGCATATTTCTGAATGGGGAGGTTTTCCTCCCAGGCTAGGCTTAAGGTACACAGTTAAGTTTATGTTTGTTGCGGAAAAGGAGCAGCCCAGACATTCAGGGAGACAAGGTCTGGAAAGAGGCTGCCAAAGGAAACTGGGAAAACTGGAAAATATATTTGTGGCTGATTTTCAGTATGGATAAAGTTCATCTGGGCTTTTGTGACACTCCACTGATTTGCAGGATTTGGAATTAAGGCTTTGGTTGCTGTTGTGAGAAAGAGAAATCCTAGAATGATACTTCAGGAACATCTTTTAAAGTGAAGACTAATGTTGAAATTCTTTTCTTAGGAATATTGATTGGGTTTGGTTGGAGTACTCGCACTGTCCTAGAGATCAGACTAAGGCTAGGGCTGAGAGAAAGAAATTTCAGAAGTGCACTTGAGAGGAACTGGAAATGGACTGCAGAAAGAAACTGAAATTCTGCCATGAGGAACTTCTAGTCATGCATTTTTCTGAGGCTTACATTGCATTAGGGTTTGTGTTGAAACAGAATAATTTGTTTGAACATGTAAGAGGTTTCTATGTGTAGATTTTTACTAGACTTGTGTAAAGTAATGATGCATTCATGTGCTTGCATGATACCATCATTAAGGATTCTTCGTGTTAATCACAAACTCACAGACTAGGCATATATTCACTTAGGTTAAGTGCAAAAAGTGTAGAGGAGAAAGCTACAAGGTCCTTTCTAAAGAAATGGACATTTTTTTTCTCCCCCTTTTTCTAACATACAGCAGCAAATACTTTCATCTTTTCATGTCACTATTTTGATAGTGAAAACCAAACACATTCTTGGTGTTTATGATCCTGTTTTCTTGACCCTCTGTTGCATTATATGCATGCTCATACACACACAAGTCTGCTCCAGGATTTTCTACTGAGACCTGCAACAACCAGAAAGCCTTAGAATCACTATTTGTGGTTAGAAGCAACTGAATGCTCAGTTCAGTAACTCTTAAGGAAAAAAAAAAAATTCTATATAATTATTCTACATAATTATTTAATTGTGTAATTTCACTCATGCTCACCATTTAATTTTAATCAGATTTAATCACAGAATCCCAGGTTACAGCATCTATGTGTTTACGTGGGCTGTATGATACAGTAAAGCATTAAACCAACAACCTTAGAACTGTAAATGTAGCACACACGACATGGCTTATATTTCAGAGAACATAAATACAACTTTTTTGTTGCTTCTGGCTGCATGGATAAGCTTCCATAAACAGATGGCTGAGCAACGGTAGCCTGAGCATGTCTATTTAGGCAGTCTTTTGTAATAAAAAGCCTCCTTTCTCAGGAAGAGGCTTATGCCTTAGGCTCTCCTTAGTAAGAACCAGAATCTAATTTTCATAACTTGAGGGAGCTCAGACTGTGGGGTTTTTAACTTTAGTTCACTATCAGCAACAAAGACCCACATAAAAATATGACCAGACAGGTTAGTGCATTTTTACTACGACCTGATTTCTTGTCTAGGTATGAGCAAAGCAGTGTAAGCAGAATAAGGACCCTCACTGAAAGGCTCTGACATATTAAGGATGGTTATAGCAGTAATGGTTATAGAAATAATCCTAACAGCATTGCACTGAGAGCTTATATTTGACTTTGGACTACTTCCCATGAAGCTGACCCAGTTTATGCCTATGTTGCCTACTGCTTCCTTGAGCATAGCGTCCACTTAGCAAGTCAGCATCCAGACCACTGTTTTGCATTCTGCATCAGGCATCACTTGAAATCCTCTTCCACCTTTTGTATGACAATTTCTACAACCTGAAAGCAGATTTTGAGCAAAGTATATGAGCTTGTTACTTCCCAAATGACTGTTGTTAACCTGCCCATTTCACCTTTTTTCATTATTTAAATATATGTATATGTGTATACAAAATATTTAACATCCTTATATTCAATACTGTATATATTCAAATGTGTATGTGTTGTGCTCCATGCACAAAATAAGTCATATAAATTGCACAGCCTCACTGGACATACCATTAATGATTGCAATGAAGATGTTACAGAACAGGAAAACATGACACTGCAGCATTCAGCTACATGATATTGAAAAGTTCCTCAGATTGTTTGCTTATTGCCTAGAGCATAAGACTGAGCAAACATAGGTATGTGGTACATTCTGTTGTTCTTCCTGCATACAAATCCTGTAGATTCTAGTCTGTAAATCTATGCATACCCAGCTATGTGCTAATCACAGAAGCAAAAGTATCACAATAGAAACTCTAAACAGATGTTAACAGCTGGTAAAAAAAAGTGTCTGTGCCACTTTCAAGCTCTTGCCGGTTTGGTATTAATGAGAATCAGAGCTATCTCCTGAGACATATGAAATTTTTAAGAATAAATATGAATTTTATCAGATAATACATTTCACACTTTATAGGTTACAGAGAGTAACTTTCTCTTTACATAGATGTGGAGGTAGATGAGCACAAGTGTTAGCTGTGGGTAATCAAAGTTTAACAGACTTTGTTCACATACCAAGCTCACTCTCTTCTCACTGCTCATTTTGGGACATCAAGCAAGTAAATTTAATCCTCTGTTTTGACTCATGTGGGCTGTGTGTTTGCAATGTATATGTGTGGATAAGGATTTGGTCTACTTTTTTATTTCCTTTCCTGAGTGCCAATAGTGCTGTGTAGTACTGTAGTGCCAGACTGTAACACCAGATTACAACAGAAAAACTGTTTGGGGGCTGTGCTCATTGCACCCAGGAATCCAGTTGTGCAGGCCTAAGGCAGTACCTGTACAAATGCTCTAAAGAAGAGTTTTAATCACTACACTGTGTCACTGGAAACAGCCTAAAAGGAAATTTACCCGGGTAGTGAGAGTGGTCATATTTATACCGTATCAGGGCACAGGCTTGCCCATACGTCTGCTCTTTGGTAACAGGGTTATCACTAGAGCTGTAGCTGCTGGATAAAAAGAGATGCCGTTAGACTCAAAATCTGTTATGGGCAAAAAGCAACATATTATATAAATGAAGCTAAGAATGTATTTTTATTCCAGTGAAAGTTTTAGTAGCATAGCAGTCTGAATTGAAAAATTAATTGTAATGGCCCTCAGTACATCAACAGGTTTTAATTGCTTTGACCTCGACCTGTGGGGAGTGAAGGTGATAAGATTTGCATGAAGAACAGTTTGGGAATGAGCTCTGAGGCCTCGATGCTTTGACAAGCCTTGGGGCAATGAGTTAGAATCATAGAATAGAACAGCTAGGGTTGGAAAGGACCTTAAGATCAACTAGTTCCAAGTTGGGGCATTGAAGGACAGAGGATGTGATACCTGGAAGAGTTTTACGGGGGCCAATGAGACTGATTGTTGCATGTATGTGCAGGTTGGGAAAGTACCAAACAGGGGGATAAAAGGGCTTGGTTGTAATAAAGTTGGACTTCAGTCTCGGCATCAGCTTGAGCCCATGTCTTGAAATGTCACATCCACCTATGCCCATTGGTTCAGGAACTGCAGTTAAGCTCCTTGCCTGAATTATGCTGTAGATATGTTTGTGTTCAGTTCTGTTCCTGGCTTGTTTCAGCTGGCTGCTTTGCATACCTCAGATGATGACTAGACTGTATATAGCATTTCTAATGTCACCATCCCCACCCTTCTCAGGCCTATGCCTCTGTCAGAAGAGGCATAGATCTTAGCACTGTGATTTCTCACTTGTTTCCTCTTGTGGGGCAGCCCTATTCTTGTTATTTCCTGATTGTTCTACATAAGTGTTTTTCCTCATAGATGTAAATAATTTTTGGAAAAATATGTGTCTAGTATGTAACCCTTTTTCTCTGCTGTTATGCTCACCCTTTTGATGTGATTATGGATCCTAGAGCAGAGTGAGTGAGTGAGTGACTGGGTAAGTGCTCATCTGCTGGCTGGGCTCAACCCACTGCAGGCAGAAAGGGGAGGTCACATAGAACAAGCACAATTCATTGCTACTGTTCTAGTTTCACCATGTGTCTTTAAAAACGTTTCATTTCTTTTTTTTTCCTTTTTTTTTTTTTTTTTTTTGCAGCTCCTGATACATGAGAACACTTTTTACTAGCCAGACTTTGTTCTACACCAAATTAGCCAGATACATGATGATAGCTAGGAAGAAATGGACACTTTCTTCCCAGCCCAGAAAAAGCTTCGCATACTGGGAGGAAAGAATAAGTATGGAAGGAGATCTGCTTCTGTAGTGCCAATCAGCATACGCCTTTACAAATTCCCTAGGGCTCTTTCTTAGAGGAGATCAATATCCTACCCAATCGGACATCAGGACGTGACTGTTAGCTTAGACTGCATAACCCTCCTTCACTTCCATACACTTAAACAGGAACAGCTAGAAAAGCCCCTGATTATTAGTTTTTGTGTTGGAAAACACTTGCATTGTACAATGAAGGTGGTAAAACACTGGCTCAGGTTGCTCAGAGAGGTGGTGGATGCACCATCCCTGGAGACATCCAAGGCCAGGCTAGATGTGATCTCTGGGCAATCTGATCTTTGAAGATGCCTTTGCTCATTGCAGGAAGTTGAACTAGATGATCCTTAAAGCTCCCTTCCAACCCAAACTATTCTATGGTTCTATATGCCCCCAGCCTTTTATAATCCTGATAAGGCATAAACATCTGCTAAAGAGCCAAAGCACAGAGATGCACTTTATTTTCTGTGACAGCAGTAAAAGTACACATTTCTATCCAAGCATTGTCCACTCTGTTTCAGACTAGGATGGCTTACTGTCTTGTGCTGCTCTCTGTCATCTGTGGCCCAAGTAAAAGAGGATGCTCTGAACCGTCATGAAAGATCTGTGAACATGCCACTAAGAACTCTTCCAAGAACTCTTCCAGCATTTGTACGTTAAGTACATTACTAGGTTTTATAGGATGAAAACAAAGAGTAAGAACAGCAAAGAATAAGTGCTTTTAAGGAAGACTTGTATACAATGGCTATCAATTGAGACATTCTTCAAATCACTAGTTTAGCACAAACATCTAATATTCACTCACAGATGCTGCCACCTAGAGTCCAACATTATGACATTATGAAAACAGAATAGCTTTCAAGAAAAATGACTGTATTTGTGTGGCCATTTTAAAAAGCACAGGAAGGTGAAGGTGTGGGTTTCAGGTGAGTATGTGGCAGGAAAAGGTGAAAGAGCTGCAGGTAATCTTAATCTTGAATTTTATAATGTCTTCCTTACAAAATCTGTAATGGACAAAAGCAGATATTATACCAAAAGGTGAAATGGTGGAACTTAGCATAGCAAAGCAAGCGGGAGAAGCTATTCTGTACATGTATCAGAGTACATTAAAAACATATTTGTTTCCAGTTCAGTTTTCAGGTCTGCAAAATAATGGTCAGCAGACTAGGAGATCTTCTAGCTGAGCAGCCTTGCCTTCAGTTTTAATGAAAAAGCCTGCCAGTTTTCAAGAAAGAATTAAAGAAAGCATATTTAAGTTTCTCTCTCCACCAGTAGAATACTGTGGAAGACAAAATATCCCAATGAGGTAGCCTGACTGGAAATCCAAGGCAGTCTGGAAAATGAGCTACCCTGCTATGCTTTAGAAATTGCAAACAGCAGCAACCCAGTTTCTCAGCTAACCTGAGGGAGCTGGCAGCATTTGCTACAAGATGCCTAATTCAGTGCTTGGGCTGTCACACTGTGTGTAATTTGTTTAGAAATGAGTTATGAACTCAGATCTCAATTTGCACAACAGGATATGGTCTGATTAAATGTGTCCGGATGCATTTGTAATGGGATTACAGATTTCAATTAGCAACACTTATTGCAAGGTAATAGTTTGTCATGCATGTTATAATACGCTGAATTGGGGCAAGAAATAGAATATGACGGAAAAGTCTCCCATTTCTTTCTACCCTCTACAACATTGTTACTGCTTCTTCACATTCATGCAGTGTTTTTTTCCAACTTAGCCTTATTATTCTTTCCTTTCCCTTTCCTGGCCTGTTGTCAAAGTGGTTTCTAGTTCCACTGAGCTCTGAATGTGGCTGTACTCCCAGAAATAGTCTGATCTGCAACTCTTCTGCCTGCTACTGAATGACAGTGAATAGATCTTTACCACATTTGATTGCTAAGCCAGGAGGCCTAAGCCGGTTGTTTCCATGCTGTTAGTATGCTTCCTGACTGAATTAGCTACCACTACCTTAACTTGGCTTGTGTCTACACTGCGTGGTGGAGAACAGGTTTGAGAAGACAGTGTCTGTTCACTGAGCCCCACAATCCTCACAGCTGGTGGTAGCTGAAGATGAGCCAGCTCCCAGTACTTCTTGCTCAAAAGGTCATTAAACCTCACTTACACCTACTCTGTCAGACTACATCTAAAAGAGTAATTTCATAAGACCATGCACACAAGGATTCTCTCTTCTCCGGGAAGCCCTAGAGCTTGGACGGGTTTGGTCCCTTAGTGTAAAATTGAGGATTTACAGCACAAGTAGTGGTTAGCTCTCTTGTAATGAGTGGACTCAAACTTCTGTTGCCTGTAGTAGAGACAGACTACTGCCACGGAGACATGTGCCGAAGTACAACCTGCAAATATGCAGCTAAATTTTCTTTCAACCAAACAACACTAGAAAGAGTGTTAACAGTGCTGGACTTTGCTTGGATCTGTGCCTTGGTTTTGAGTAGTTTTGTGTATTCAGAGAGCAGTAACTTAAGACAGTGGTCAAAGTAGGTATGCAGCTGTTTCTGAATAAGATGCTGGTCCTTTGGTAAAAAATATCCGTCAACTGTGGGTTAAGTGTCCTGATCCCTCCTGTGAAAAAAATAGGAATTCTGAATGGAGAAGGTGTGGACAAGGTAAAGCAGCTTTTTCTGCCTGTTTCCTTCTAGGGGCTTTGTAAATAACTGTTACTGATACAAATAAGAACCACTTGTGACAGGCAAACTAAGTTTCCAACATATGCTTTGCAGGCCTGCTGTCAGGAAATCCATTCAGTCCATACAAGATTCTCCAGTGGTTGCAAGGAATGAGACAAGGAGGGTAAGTGTTTGTGTTAGTAAAGTGTCAACAATTCACCTGATACTTTCCTTGTGGGAACTGGGTGAAGATGGGATGTCAGAAATAGCAGCTATTCCTTTATCTGACTCTTCCTCCCAATCTCTTAAAAAATTAAACACCTAAAGAGTACTAAATGTAATAAATCATACAGGCTGATATATAAAAATGTATATATATAATTAACTCCTGATAAAAACCGATAGTGCCACTGCCATTTCAGAGACACACATCCCACTTTGAGTGGTATATAAACCCTGAAATGCAACAGATGCATCTGCTCAGTTATGTCACTTATCTGAAGCACTCTCCTCCTCACTACTTGCTGGCGAGCAGCTAGCTGTATAATTTGCTTAAAGTCTATAAATGCCCACAAGGAACTTGAAAGGACATGTCAAAGAGTCCTACTTCGGCAGACTCTTTATTGCACATAATATGCACTCCAGAGAATGAAGAGGAGACAAACTGATTAAAAAGAAGTTTGACTGGGCAATGATTAATGCACGAGTTTTTTTCCTCATCTATCATTGTGATATTTATTATCATATAGAAATCTGGCCTGTTCATGGCAAAATCAGTGGATGTATTGCAGATGCTACTCCAACCTACAGAATCAGTCTGCATCAGTTTGCACTGTACTGGAAAACTCCATTTGCATACACTGCCAATACACTGTCATAAACAGCATGGAAATGACTCTCGGGCAATACATGAGTTATATTTTTGCCAAATGGGGCAATGGATTGGCAATTTTATTGCGTCTGCCATATTATTCAGGCCAGCTTTCTCTTCTGCAAAGGAAAGCAAACAGTTTTCAAGATCAGATGAATTTAAAAGGAAATACGACAAATTCTGCCCATTCATTCCATTCACATATTTCTGTTCACTAGTTACAGTATGTCCATCACTATTTTATTTATTTCCTGTAGAGTAGGGTAAGATCTGGTGCCTCTTTGCACCACTGTTCTGGATAGCTATTAGCAAACCATGGAATAGAGCAGACTACTAAAATCAAACCCCTATTCTACAAGAACAGCATAAAAATTAGTTGCTTAGCCTGGACTGATCACTAGTCTCTTGCTTATCATTTATTTGCTGGAGTCCCTAGTCTGAGTGTACATTTCATTCCTTGAAATGTACAGAAAAACTTTAGAGAAAAGGTTTATAGAGTATGGATAAAGAAACGGAAAGAAGGACAAGAGAAAGTGAGATACACAGGAAACATTTCCAAAGCCTCACAGAATATTCACATGAAGAATTATCATTAACTGTAACAGGAAGGAACTAACTATATCCCAGAGACATTTCTGACTACTTCAGCAAATGAAAGAATGGGAGGACGAATGCTGATGAGTTGCAGTCACATGAGATCAACTTATCCTGAAAATCAGCAATAGGGGAAAATATTTTAAAAGATATAAGTGTGATTCCACCTGTATGCTGTTTTCAAGGATCACAAAGCACATAATATACTTTAGATATGAGAGTCACAGGCCATACATAAGCAAAACAAGTTTTAGTTAAATATGAAGTTGTCCCTGCCCATGGCAGAGGGGCTGGAACTAGATGATCTTAAGGTCCTTTCCAACCCTAACTATTCTATGATTCTATGATTAGACCAGATAATATCACTGAAGGCGTTTCCTTCAGAGGGTATTTCCCTTATGTCTGAAACTGAAACCTGACCTGCAGATTCTCCATTCTGTCCAACTTCCTAACTCACCTCTAGGCCTCTCTCATCCTACTGACCACTCATGGAAACCCTCCAGGAGAAGGACATCAAAGACTCACAGATCAGAAGCAAGCCTGAGTGTTTGCTATGTAGTGTGGCCAACAAGTTCAGAGCAACTCAAGCAACCAGCAGACAAAGAATGCCTTAAATGGCCTTTGTGATGCTTCTATTCAATTTAAGCTAGGCCGTCTGACTTAGCACTGACACACCATCAGGGAAAGACGAAAGGCAGTGGAGCAAATGGAAGTGCTTTGAAAGAGACAGCTCATACACTCCCCTTCCTCTTCATCTTTTCATCAGCATCCCAAACTCATAGTTCCTATCCTTTCAACTTATATTGCAATACTATTTATAACAGATGCTCTTGCATAGTGTTTATAAAAGATCTCCATATTCAATCCTTTTTTCCAGAGTCAAAACTAAGAAACAGGGAAGCACAATTATGATGGAATTTACACAGTGATAAGTTTAACGTGTAAAATCCAAAAGGTAGCTGCCCGGGAGAATTAAATTCCAGCAGATGTGAGCAGTGGTAAATTCTTTTAACAACATGCAGACAGGCTTTACTGCTTTAAATTGGAGTACATTCAAGTGTTAAATGAGGGGTTTGTGGGGGTTGTCTTTGGGGAGACTGGGTGATTTTGTTTGTTTGTTTAGAGAAAAACAGAAAGTATTTCTAAGATTGTGTACTGGAAGAAATAGTAATTTTCCTTCGTTGTACAGGATCATTTAAGAGAGTACCAGGTCTGTGTCCCCAGTAACTCATCTGCTTCCACTGAGCAATGCCAGTGTTGCTGCATTCCATGTGGCAGCATAACGTTCTTTAAAAACTCAGACAGACCATATTTTTCAGCACATCATTTTTTAGTGCTGCTGTAGATAATGGTTTTGATCTATAATTCCTGCATGGTTAAAAGCGATTGCTGTTCTCAGCCTTTTCACCGGCAGTTGAAATCTGCTAAGCCAATGGCCACTGTGGTGTGTTTGCCTGGATGCATGGCAGGGGGTTTTCAGCAGTTAGCCTTTGGAACTTACTCATGATTTAACGAAGCTGAAAGATGTCTGACTTTCAGCTAACAGGCAGAGGCAGGGAGCATTTTTCATGGGATTGGAAAGCAATTTCAGTGAGACTGCAGGCATACAAAAGAAAACATAGCCATGTTTTCTTCAGAAAGATAATATGTTATACGAGGACATTTCACAGACATATACTACTTCTGCTCCCCACCATCAAGGAAAGGGCTTCACTGCCCACATGGCTAAAAAATCAGAGGCAAATCCTACTTTGAGTTTACAGAGCCATTAGGTCCCCACTAAGTCTACACCTGTTAGACTATGCTTAAGGTGAAATGGAGAACCGTAGAACAATGTTAGTGCCTTTTGGCCTTGCCATAAGGGGAGCTGAGATGATCAGCATTATATTCCTGATAAGCACTCTGTCAAGAACTGAAATATATTAAAAAAGATGATCTGCTTTCTGCTCCAGGCCAGCTGTGCATGTTCAACACTCACAGCTTTACTACTGCTGACAGTGCAGGAAGCAAACAGCACTTACACGTGGAGCACCACATACATCTTGGGTAACTGTAGACTGCGTGACCTGGATCAATTCACTCCTGCTGGGAAGCATGGACAAAATATACCTCTGCAGAAACTGCAAATTCTGTCTTTTGATAGAAAGGAATGTCTGTGACAGATTTTGCATTTTAAAAGACTTAAGAAAATTTTCATCTGTTCTCTGGGGATGCAAATCTTTCCATCATATTAATGTATGATTTTGCTCAACATCTGTGGTCTCAGAATTCCCTTTCTGTTCCTCTTATACAATGTCAACCCATTTGATTTGGCAGTCATACCAGTCACCTCAGAAGTCATTCTAAGGCAACTGGTTGATTATGGAAAACATAAGAAAAGTAAAAACAGCAAACAACAGCCTGGAAGGAAACATGTTTACTACCTTGGGGATCTTTCATTTTATGTAAATAAACAAAGCAATTTAGATTCACTGAATGTGAGAATCCAAGCTTGTCTCTTATTTGCAGATGTTACTTCATGCAGAAAAGCAAACACTTTTAAGTGAATAATTCTTTTGATTTCAGAATCATTATAAATTTATAAATGGCATGAACTTGCCTCTAATTTAAGCATTCTTCCCTATTGCAAATTCATTTTCCATAATACAGATGCTTGCATTTCTGAAAAGTTTGGCAATGAAAAGCTGTATTATCAGTGTTGAGCTTCAGCTACTCATATTCTTTGGCATTTAAGTTATACCTTTCTTCTGTGCAAAATCCAGGAGTAAAATAGTGGAACTTATTTATAAACTATCCAACCTACTATCATTTGGATGGTTCTAAACCATGCCTTTCATTTCTGTGCACTATGCTTTCCAGTCCTCTCAAAGATTATTGACTCAGCTTCCTGCATTCTTGTCATGTAAACTACACATCTCAAAGCCCACTGCAGAAACTCAAAGCCCCATTGCACAACAAAAACATAGACAGAAAACTAAAGTTCATCATTTTGGGGCTAAGCTCTGGTTTTGCTTAACATTAGGGACCACTATTGCTTGCCCAATTGCCAAGAAAGTTAGCTGCTGAGTCTGTGTTTGTGGCTCCTGTTTGCAGCACTCCAGGTCACTGCAATCCTGAAATGCCAGTTAAAAGGCAAACAGAAAGGACGCACAGTCATCTCCTATCATGTGAAATATTCCCTCAGCAGGTTCTTTCTGATAAAACTAAATGTGTCCCTCACATGCCTCCCAGCCACAGCTAAATGTGCTCATGAACAGCATTACTAACACACTCCTGCCCATGCTGACATCACAACAAACTAAAGTAAAATAATAGCGAATTTCAAAGGAAAAGAGATATTGGTTACAAATTAAAGAGACACTTCTCAATTTTACCTGGTGTGATAGTCTCAGTGAGTGCTGAATAATCAAATGCAATTTTCTTTCCAGAATACATTTAAGCTGTTCTAAGCAGCTTTGTTTTGGATTCTCATAGCTGAATAATGGCCAAACTTTAATAATTTCCTGTGATTCTGCTTTGGAGGAAATACCATAACACCACTAGAATCATCTACCATCTGCAAGCTAAATCTGAGCAGTGTCAGTGCAGCTTTGATGAAAAGCCCAAGAGCTTGTTAGCATATTCTCAGCTGTGAGCATTCCAATTACGACAGGGAAGATTAATATCATCAACTTCAGTCACCTGAAAGTTAGTTGACTACTTTAAAAAGAGTAACTTTAAGCCCCATATGTATGAAGGGAATGAATGAGGTACCTCCAGAGGTTAATTCATCTCATCTTAAATCTGGTGATGTAGACAAGATGAATCTCTCCCTGCAGACCCTTGATTCATTTCACTGACCACAAAACTCAGAGTTTAAATTTAGACAACTTCCAAGATTATAAGTAGGATGATGATTGTATAAAACACCTAGTATCTGAACTCTGTTATCAGACATCTGCATAGGCATTTTCACTGGGAATATATGCCCAGAAACACCTAGAAAAACAAATTCCATAATGGCAGGCAGGCTCTGGGTGCAGGTTTTTCAGAATCAAGCACAGTCAATAATTAATAGTATCTGAAGACATTATATAGTGCTATACAATACATATGAGCCTTCAGTAAAAAAGCATAATTTTGCAAAATTCTGCCAATGGACTCTTTATATATCCTGTCTTAGACACTGCAAAATGAGCAAACATAAATTTCCAAGGAGAGGAGATGCTGACAAGGCTGCCCTAGCTAAAAAAACTAAAGAAAGCACAAACTCTACATTTAAAGCACACAATTTATTTGTAGTTTTATTGTTTTAAATGTATTATTCATTTTAGTATTATCATGTTTGGAATTCTTCATATACAAGGTAAGACAAGGTAATACTCCAGTGTTCTTATACAGTAAGTGCCAAAAGTACTTACACTGTATGTGCCATGAGAGAGGGAATAAACATGTAACAAGAGCACAGAGGTATTATGGAAAAAGCCAGGAAGCTGGCTCATGAATACCTCAGACTGATAAGCTGCTAACTTCTCATGTTAAGTTAACTGATGCTATCCTTTCTGTTGAAAAGTTGACCACCCCCTCCAGTCGTTTTGTCACTGAGACCAGACAGGAACTGAAAATTTGATTTCTTATAGAAACATTTTGGGACCATCTTGGGAAACATAGAATCATAGAATAGTTAGGGTTGGAAAGGACCTTAAGACCATCTAGTTCCAACCCCCCTGCCATGGGCAGGGACATCTCACACTGAACCATGCCACCGAAGGCTATGTCCAACTCGACCTTGAACACCACCAGCGATGGAGCATTCACAACTTTCCTGGGCAACTCATTCCAGTGCCTCACCACCCTTACAGTAAAGAAAGCAGTATGACAACAATTATATTGTGCAGAAGACCAAAATTTAGGGACTATTTTTCCTACCTAAATATTTGACTCTTTATTTTCCATAGCTATCATTTGAGTACCTAGGAAAGTGTTTATTTTTTAAAATCTAGTATTTTCAGATGTAAATTTTACAGAAGATAATTTGGATTTCTTTTTATTTCCTTTTTGCTGTGTTTGTTTCTAGAAGCATGAATTTGCTTCTCAGCATGCAATGGCATTTCATAAAGATCCATCTGAAATATAGTCAAGTTTTTTTATCCTAGCACATCTGTGCTATTTGCAGTGTGTGCAACAAGAAGGTGCCCTCTAACAAAATGACACAGAATGGAATGGATTAACATGTTGAACAAAAATAGAAAACAGTTGTTCTGCTTGAACATGCCTACAATTTCAGAGGCTTGGGGAAGGCCTGAGTTGAAACAGAAAAAAATAAAAGCCATACAAAATTCACATTAACCGTTTGAAAGCTCTTTCCACAAACACTTTTACTACTTTGAGTTCATTTATTTTCTAGAAAGATGTTAAAATTAACTTTTCAAATAATAGTATTGTTCAGTTCACAGAAGAAAAGCCAAAGTGAAGGATTGTTTATTTAACCTACAAATATAAATAAATTTTGGTAAGAGCAGTCAGGAAATGGATTAACAAATGGTGCGCAGAAACACAATCAGAAGCATTTAGGCTACTGCAACTTGGCATGTTACCACACATCAGCTGAGATGTGACGATTGACCACTGCAAGCTTCCAGCCTGTGCCAATTGCAACATTAAGATACAGTTGTTCTAACATTGAGTTTAGTTTCTTTCAGTTTAAGAGGGTCAGAGCACATTCATCCACAGATATTATCAAGCTTTTTGACTGTGTCTCAACTCAGAGAACCTGATTTAAATACAGCATGAATACCTTATTAATATAATTGGATTAATTTAATAGGGAATTCAGAGTCACAATATATTTCAAATAATCACGTTAGATCAGATCTTGAAATGTGTTGATCACCTTCATTTTCCTTTATTCACATTTACAAAATGATCACATCTCTGAATCATATGAGCCCTGAAACATTTCTGATTCATTTTTCCTACAACATAACTGCATGTAAGACCACTAATAAGAGAGCAATTTCCCACAGTGATCCAGACCATGGATATTTTAGACAATCAAGTCTCATAATTCTCCATTGGAAAATTCCAACTGAAACTAGTTCCGCTGTTTGCCTTATAACTTGCATCCAGAAACTCATTGTTCTGTGGTTTTGTGCCAATTTTGTTGCTAACATAATTCTAGCTTTTCCCTATATATCAGTTTTTTACCCAAGCACCCTTGCATCATACTTATCCTTTTCAAAAATATTACACATTTTTAGGCCACATTGATTCCGTGATTGAGTAATTCAACCAAAGCACTACTGTGACACAAACACTAATGCTCATTAATTAATTCAGCCTGGAAATTAGATGATTTCTAATCATCTAGATAACTTTCCAGATAGAAGAGAGTGTGAGGGAACAACCCAATTATTATCTGTACATAATGTGGTCACCTGTAATATGACAAAAGGCAAGCCATTGACCCAAAGCCCTATTCTCATTCAGGGCTGAAAGCAGCCCAAGGAGAATGGGAGAGAAAGAGAAACTGCATTTGGAAGCCAGATCCCTTGTAAAGTGATAGAAACTACATGGTTCAAAGTGGCAATTTAAGAGGTCAAGAGGTGACAGAGAGGCAGGCAGGCTTGAATCCTGTCTCCTTTATTCCCATTAAAATTCTGCTTCCCACTTGTGAAATTCAGAATGCTATACTTGTATGAAGAACTCTTCCATCTGATGGCAATGGACTTCCATCACCTTACACTTGAACCCACATTGTGCCCTGAACTGGCACCTCTTCTGATGCTTCACTGCCTGTCAAGAAAATGCAAAGCCTCAGATCACTGCTGCTTTAGGATGTGATCTGTGACACCTCAACTGCAACATGAGCCTCATACAGAGGAAGCATCACAAAAAGCGATTTGAAAATATGTCACTGTGAAAAAAGTATTCTGGGGATAAAAATATCTGGGGTTTTTTTTATTTGCATGTTTCTTAATACTGAATTTGAAATTATAGTTAAAATTCACATGTACTCCCCTTTTATCTTTAAATAAAGTGCTTTTATTTGTCTGGCCTTAATTGCGACTTGAGCCTTCCCTTGGCATTGAATTTTGAGAATTTCTGTTGACTGACCCCTTAAAAGTTTCTCTGTCACCTTTGATGACATAAATGCATTTTCATTTATTCAACAGCATATATTTTATATTGTTTGCAATATTTTACAAGTGCTTTTAGTTTACTAAGAATAAAAACATTATCTATGACTTCAGTGCTCTGTCACATGATAGCCCAGTATATCAGAGTAAAATATACTTGATGTTTGCAGTATCTCACTATGAAATGCTACGCTATTACTGACAAATGGGTCTTCTATTTAGCATTAATCAAATATTCAGTTGAATGGCAAAATATGCAGATTTGCACTGGCTTTTATTCTTATAAATTTGTTATATAAACACAGCATTACATTTGAATTTTAAAACTGGGCATATGGCTGAAAACCTGCAGAAACGTGTTCCACTTTCCCTAAATATTCTGCATTATGTTTTCAGATCAGGTGAAACGAATTCTGTAATTCTGTACATTATGTTTAACTATTCCTCAAAAAAGAACAAAGGGGATTTTGTCAAAAACAGTGTAGAAATTTGCTCATTTAAATACTTCAGTACATTTAGTCTTCTAATCCAAATACAGAAAATAACCTTGCCAAATAAACACATAAACTAGACTTAGTATTTTGAAGCTGAGAAAATTTCATTAGCTCTCTACATATCCTAACAAAAGGAAAGGGTTTCTTACAACAGTAAAAAAATCCCCAGCATCTATATGAACAGAATTTTCTGAATACACATCTGAAACACATGCACATAGCATATGAACAAGGAAGCTACTGATGCATTTATCATTCAGTGTTACCTGTGAGATTTTCCACATGCATGTGCTGTTTCATGCCCTGCACATCTATAAGTTTTTACTCAAGGAATGCTTTATTATTGATAAAAATATTCACTGCAAAGGCAGAACTAAATGAATACAAAAATTCTCCTATCTAGATTTAGGTAAGTAATCACACTAGTTAATTGAAAGTATGGTGTTTCATAATGAAATCAATTATGTAGAAAGGCTGCTTGAGGTTGAACTAAGCACCCTCCTATTAGCATACAGCACAGTCACTGTGCAACAGGACAGGAAAAGAGTATGCTGAAAAGCAAAACATTATGTTATTTATTGAATATTCATTTATTATGAGTATTATTACTGTTCATGAATGGGGGACTGTGAAAATGAAAAAAGCCAATGCTACCCGTGGCACACACAGTCAGGGTGAAAACTTCTTCCTTCTAATGTGCATTCAACTTCCACTTGCCATTTTATAAACCTTGTGCTTTAACTTGCTGGCTCTCTGATAAAGCAAGAGCTTACTAGGCACCTGTTCCTTCATCTGAGTAATGCCTCTGAATCACCATATCAAAATTTGTGATGCGGCTTAGATTTTGTATACCAGCACAATGAAAACCAAATGAGACATGAGGTAACCTTTTTGATTCCTAAAATTAAATTAAGCCCATTAATGAGTAAAACCAGATAGCTACATCTATTAAATTCACAAGTTCAGCAGTTTGGTAGGAAAAAATAACCAGCAAATGATGAAGATAATATCATGAGACATGCAGAATGAAAGAACCATTTATAAAATTCTAATTTATATTCCATTTTATCTAGTATACAAACTATTTTTGGACACGCTGTTGGATAAATATTTTATCATTTCTACTTTTACATTATTTCTACTTTTTCATCATTACAGTGGCTGCACTGCTAATTCTTGTCTTTGCAGGTATCTCAACAAAATATCCCATATCAAAACCAGTCTGCATATAGTCTAGTCTACTAAATAATCACACCTTTATGCTTTATTCCCCTGTTTATATTGGACCAATTCAAGATGAACGTATGGCACTGCTCTTTCCGAGTGAAAAGAAAATATGCATATCAAAATTATTCTAATTATTTTTTTATGCCAAGTAAAAAGTTTTCTAATAAGCCACACCTCTCAGGAACTTTGCTCTTCTCTATTTTTATTATTCATTCTTTCTATGAATTTTCTATATACTGCTGAAAGTACTTCATGCTGTCAAACCCAGTTTACTTTGTGGGTTTTTTTATTTGTTTGCTTGGGGGTTTTTATATTTATTTTTAATATTTCTGTATTTTTGACCATGGGTTTCTTCCTAATCACTCTGAAGTTAGTTGTTACTCTTACTTCTGATCCAGGTATCAGTGTTCTACCTTTCCTCAAGATCTGTTAGCTTAGTAAGGAAACATTGTTTTTCCTTACTGTGTGCAATTCAAAACTTAAGATTTTCAAGCTTTCACACAAATAGTTCTTTACGAAATCTTATCTCCATGGCCGGGTAACAAGCTCACCCTTCACTGTGCAATAGCGGTGCCATTAAATGGTGACGCTATTTACCTCATACCCTACCTCCAGACTAAATTTCACTTCAGTTTTCAGTAACACTGGTATATGCCGTTCATATACCCACCAACACGCTCAGGTTACATTTCAGACCAAGTTTCAGCCCCCTGACAGGGCGCCAGAGAAGCCGGCTGGCAGGGGCACGCAGCACACCGGGTGAAGCACGCCAGTCAGCCGTCAGCTCCCGCACCCCTGTCAGCCGTGATGGCACCGCTGAGGGCCCCACTGACAACACGGTTTCCCTGCTTTCGGGGCTACATTCACCGGGCCCCGCTGCGGGAGTCAGGCACGCCTGGGGAAACTGCTTTTTGGTATTTTGATTTTTTGACGTCCGCTTTTCTCTCGTTGCTTGTAGCCGCAGCGAGCCCCGGGGCGGCTCCCGGCCCATAGGTGTCGCTGCGGGAGGCTGCCGCGGAGAGGCGTTTTGACCGCGCTGGCTGCCCGTAGCGCGGCCGGCGGGGTCTGACGTGTAGTGTCGAGGCGGCGATGGCGGCCGCCTGGGAGGAGATTCGGCGCCTGGCGGCCGATTTCCAGCGGGCGCAGTTTGCCGAGGTGGCCCACAGGTGAGCAGCGCGGCGCCGCTACCCGCTGCGGGCCCCGGAGCCCGCCGCCTGCCGCTAAGGATCTCCTGCCGGCGCTCCCTCCTCTCCCCTCCCCGCGCCGGCGGCCTCCCTTCGCCCGCCCGCCCTCACAGCCTCCTGCCCTCGCAACTCTTGCCCTCACACACAGCCAGGGCCGGGAGCCCAGCCAGGCAATCCCCAAAAGTCCCGAGGTGCAGGTCCACGGTACGCAATTGCTGCTAAGTTCGGGCTGGTGAACGCTGTCGTGGTTCCAGTGTTTTGTTTCTTCCGTATGTGTCGTTGAGCAGTAGCGGTGTTGCCTAGTGCTTTCTATTAAAGAAAACCAAAATCATCCCAAACAAGCCAAACAAAATAAAGGAACTGCAGAAGGGTGATAGACACACATTCTGTAAGCACAACCATTCCAAAGTCCACAAGCAGGTGCATTCTTTCAGCAAAAAGGGGCTGACATCTGTTAAGGGGAAGAGTAAAAGTTGGTTTACAGATATGACACACATAAGTGAAGCCATATGGATAATCTGGGAGGTGATACGCAGGATCCTGAAATCAGTTTTTTGTCTTTAAAAATATTGACACGGAGTAGTAATTCTGTTGTGCTTCTTGTGTTTAATGTTTCTGAAACATCAATTTAAAGATAATTTTAACAAACACCGTCTGATTTTATTTATGCTGTTGATAGGTTATCAGAGCGGAACTGTATAGAAATTGTCACTAAACTGATTGCAGAAAAGCAGTTGGAAGTAGTGCACACACTTGATGGAAAAGAATATGTCACTCCAGCACAGATTAGTAAGGAGATCCGGGATGAGCTTCATGTATGTGGTGGTAAGTGTGGCATTTAATTTCCTCTGGATTTGGAAGTTAGTTCTGAATACTTCAGAAAGAATTTGAAGGTTTTGTTCAGTAGCCCTAATCTTGACAAAAAAAAAAAAAAAAAAAGCTTGCTTCCTACTGCTTCATCTACATATTAATTCACCCACTACTTTTTTATTCTCACTTTAGATCTGTGTTAAGCGTTTAGGTAAGCATATCAAGATACGTTACTTAGTTCATTTTCACCCATGCAGAATTTTGAAGGTCGAAGTGGTCTAAGAACCCTTTTGAAGGAAGTTTGGCACTTCAGTGTGGTTAACTATCTAGCCTAGGTATTTGGCCTTGACTCGGAATTTCAAAATCATTCTCTATTCATGTTATTGATAATATTTTAAAATTGTCACTGTCATTTTCTGGTTTAGGAGAGTGATGAGCCATCTGCTTTGTAGGATCTCAGATATATAAGGAAGTACATAGGCTTCAGACTGCTTTTTGTCAATGGTTTTAATGAGAAGACAATGTACTATACTTTTAGTTATGTTTAAGGGTGAATTTCTCATTATGTGTTTTGGAAAATTGACTTCCTTAATGTTTATACAGATTAATGATATTCTTACAGTCACCACAAATATGCCTCAGTATGTTAGGCCACTGTATTGTATTACTATGATAGCTTGAACTGAAGTTGCCTGGTGTTTGTTAGTAGCATCATGCAAGGATAAAAAGTTTTGGCAGTCACTGTTTTGATACTCATGGACAAGTGGTCAAATCCAGATCAGCATCAAGGCAAAAACTAATTGGGAGAGAGTTTAAATAGTGATTTTTACTTCTGGAATTTCTGTGTTGGATTGTCAGCAAGGCAGTAGGGTAGAACAGGGTAGAACAGGAGGGATATCTTGCACTGACTGCGTGTGATTTGATTATATATAAAGCTGAAGTTCGTTTAAGTGGTTTACAGAAATGTAATGAAGAAATATTTTGTACACAATGAACTATGCTATATACTAAATCTGTTCAAACATGTTTTATACACTAAAAGTGTATTTGTACTTTTTTTTTTTGAAGGTCGGGTAAACATTGTTGACTTACAACAGGTAAGTTTTTAGTAATAAAAAACTGAATACTTCTTTCTTTACTTCACCGTGTGTATTGTAAATATGGACTTCATCGGTTATACTCCAGCTAATTTTTTAAGAGAATGGGCTTTACAAAAAGCTGATAGCTCATGTCAGAGTGCAGCAGATTACTTAAATCTGTCCATTTACTGCTTTATACAAAGCTCCTGTATGCTTAATGATAATCTAGGACCTCTGAAATCACTACTGAAATATACATATTTTCTTTATGAACTCTTCCTTTGTAAACTAAGGTTTGCAAACAAAGTAAATGTATTTTCCATTTAAACATAAAGCTGCAGGAGCATGCATAATTAACTTTGCATGCCTCTTTGGTTCTTCACTCTTCCTTCGTTAATCACTTGTCTCCACTGATCTTTATCCTTGAGTAGTCTTCCTCTGTGACGAATTTTCCCTTCTGGCTTAAGTAAAGTCACTTGGAATTAGAAAACCTTTCTGAAACGCAGTTTAGTATTTTCCTGTTTATAGCTTTCTGGAATTTTTTATTATAGAGGTTTCTTTTAACCTTGTCACAGTTGCAAAGAAAGCACTGCTGCTTTATTCCAAATCACAGCCTAACTTTGTATGCAGTAGCAGAAAATAATAAAAGCAGCTTTCCTCAAGACATAGGAGTGTGTAAGTATGATACTTCAGTGTTTGAGAATTAATTTAAAATTCTGATAAGAGGTTTTATTGGCATTTTTCTTTAGGTAATAAATGTGGACCTTCTGCATATTGAAAACAGAGCTAATGACATCATTAAGTCTGAAAAAACTATTCAGCTTGTATTGGGACAGCTTATAAATGAGTGAGTACTTTCAGGAGCAATATGTATAATTCACAGCTCTGTCATATTTTAGAATGCAGGCTAAAAGCATTGGCCAGCCTTTGTTGCTTTTAAAGCAAACAACATTTTTCTTGACTGCTGCTAAGGCTGCCTGGTGGTGATCAGTGCTTCTTTTGGAAATGGCAAGCGAGACCTGTCTTAGCAGAGCATCCAGTGAATCCATGGAGCGAAAGCCTTACTGAAAGTCTGTGCCCAGTATCTTGCACTTAGGAGGCTTCATTTCTTACTCAATGTCTTTGTGTACAGCAGCCAGATCTCTCTTGGCTTTGCTGTTTGCCTCGGCTATTGACAAACCGTCTAATTTTTTCCCACATCTTGCTTTACCTCACAAGCTGAAGATGTATGAGCAAGTTATTTCATGGCTTTCAGCACACTAACAGCCACTGAAGTAATACTCTTGTCTCTGTTATTGATTGTGCTGCAGAATTTATTCTTGGCAAAGAATGTGAAGTTCCTGGCTCTCTTGAAATAAAATTATCTTGCTTATTAAAGCCCTTTTCTAAGCCTCATTGACATGCAGTGTTTTCCTGTTCCTGCTATTTGACAAATTCATACAAGCAGATAAATGGCCAATTCTAATACTAGCTACTTGGTTAGCAGGCTTAAAAAAAAAACCCAAAATAATCAACCACATATTCACTGATGTTGTTCTCCTTTATTAATTTAAAAGAACTTTATTTTTGAAAAAAATCAGCAGAAAGAGATATAGTCATGGAATCATAGAATCATTTGGATTGGAAAGGACCTTAAAGATCATCTAGTTCCAGCCCCACTGCGATAGGCAGGGGCACCTTCCACTAGGCCTGGTTACTCAAAGCCCCATCCATCCTGGCCTTGAACACTGCCAGGAATGGGACAGCCACAGCTTCTGTGGACAACTTGTTCCAGTGTCTCATCAGCTTCACAGTAAAGAACTTCTTCATAATATCTAATCTAGATCTCCCCTATTTCAGTTTAAAGCCATTATCCCTTGCCCTATCACTACATGCCCTTGTAGAAAGTCTCACTCCAGATTTCTTGTAGGCCCCATTTAGGTAGTGGAAGGCTGCTGTAAGGTCTCCCTTCTTCAGTCTTCTCCAGGTTGAGCAGCCCCAGCTCTCTCAGCCTGACTCCATAGGAGCAGTGCTCCAGCCCTCTGGTCATCATAATGCCAGGTCAATTAGTAATTCAGCATGTGGCTAGCAGGTTTATTTTGAAATTCACACTTAATGTGTGGGTGTTTTTTTCTTGTTTTTAAATAAGGAGTTACCTGGATCAATTAGCAGAAGAAATAAATGATAAACTACAGGAAACTGGCCAGGTGACAGTATCAGAACTCTGCAAGGCATACGACCTTCCTGGAGACTTCCTGATACAGGTGATGCAAGCTACCAACCTAGCAAATGTAAACTTTGTTGTGTTCACATTCTTCAGTTATCTTTGCAATATCCATGGCTGTAATTATTATAAGCTATTTGTCATTCTAAGCAGAAAAGTATTAGGTACGTAGAAGGTGCAATATAACAGCCATTCACAGAATGAGGTTGATGTTTGCCTTTTGACTACTGGGCAAAATTTCTTCAGAATGTTTATAGGAACAGACCAGGATTAGTAATGTCAGGAACGGGTTAGATTAATGTAAGATCTGAAAACTTGTGTGAGATATTAAAGATATAGGGGTAATTTCGTCGGTCTCATTAGTTACCCAGGAAGCAGAAATGCAGTGGTGCAGACCTTTCAGTTTATTCAGAAAACATAAAATAAATGTTTGTTTCTAGAAGCTGAAGCCAGACATTCAGAGTAGAAACAAAAAACTTTTGTTAGTGACTACTGTAGTGTTTCAGAGGATTAGGGAGAATTCTCTTACCATTGTTGACTTTCAGTTAAGGTTGGATTTTGATTGGAAGATGTTTTTTTCAAAGGGTGATCTTGTGGCATATGTTAGGTGAACAGTCATATTATGTGCCACAGATGACCTTGTTGACTCTCAGTTTGTGAGCAGATTTCTTCTCATATTTGTTGTGTGATCAGCTTCTACAAAAACATTTCTAATATACAAAAATTATTACATGTGTTCTGTTTGTTTCCTGGGCAGTATTTCCTGGGTTTAGTTCACTTGCAATGATGCACGTTTATAAATTGTTTCTACCTGTTTTCTTTTGTATGTATTGTTGCTGATTTTTATCTTGTCTCTTTGAGAAAAAAAAAAAGTATTTATTGTGCATTTCCAAACTGTTCTGCTTTTGAAAAGTTTTCTTTCATCATTGATACGTATCTGATAGAAGAGAGCATTGTTAGGAAAGCTGAATTCACTTAAGTTTAGACTGTGAGCCATAATGGCATCAATTTATATGTAGTAAATGCATACAAATTCTCAAGATACCTAAATAGTAATTTAAACTTGCAGTCCTCATTTCTGAGTGTTTTTCTGTCTTAGCAAAGCTGATTTGCTGCTCTGCTAATGCAGATTTTTTTTTCATTAATTTTTGTTTAGCATCATTAATATACAGTTTTAGCAGTTAACCCTGCTTCTATTTACAGGCATTATCCAGGCGTTTGGGTAGAATTATTCATGGACAACTAGACCAGGAAAACCATGAGGTGATTTTTACAGAAGCCTTTGTATCACGGCATCGAGCACGCATTCGTGGTCTTTTCACTGCAATTACTCGGTAAATGGAGCACATACAGCCACATATTAAAATATTTTTAACATAGGTCTTAATGGACAAAATTCTCTTGTGACTGAAAAGAGAAAATAAAGACCTATGGATTATTTCTTTAAGTGTAGTTCAGTTTCTGGGGTGAAATATTTACTTTTATTAGACTCACATTTTTTAATTGGGGACTGCCTTTTGAGAGGGGAACAAGGAAGGTTTGACAATATTCAATGTTCAAAAAGTTGTTTGGCTGAAGAAAATGTTAATCAGTAGTTCTCCCATTTGTTTGGAGGGTATCCTGGTTGTCATTCGACCACTCCCTAGTCAATTTCATATTGATGTCTGCCCACTATATGTAATTCTAGATTTTTTTTTAATAATTAAACCTTCTGTGTCAATTTGTATGAAGAGAAAAACTTGGAACAGCAAAATTTCACATACAGTAATTATTGTAGCTTTGTTATAAGATACAACTTCGTAGTAATTCGAAATTAAAATGTTTTAGGCAACATTAAACATCAGCATAGAACCCTGGGGCTGATACTTTGTAGTTTTGTCCGTCTGGAGTAACCTCTCTTATTCCTAGATTCTCCACATCAGTTTCAGGTCATTGACTTATATTGGTTTGTTTGTCTCTTTTCCAAGGCCTACACCTGTAAGTAACTTGATCACTCGGTATGGATTTCAAGAACATTTACTTTACTGTGAGTTTCATTTGGATTGGGTTGGTTTGTTTTGTTGGGTTTTTTTTAGTTAAATAGTAGATTCTTCATTACTAGAACTATGCTTTCAAATAGGCATTTTAGTATATAGCCTTAATTCTGGAAGAAAAAATATGTTTCTCTTTAGTGTAAAAAATGTAAAATCTTTTCTGCTATCTATAACTGAAGAAAAGTTCTCTGTATCTAAAGCAATGAAAGCATACATTGATGAAATGCCTCTGGGGCAGAATGATGCAAGAAGTACAGTACTCATTTTGTCATCTGTTTTGTTATTTGCCCTTAGCTACTGGCAGTTTTATCAGTGAAGCACACAAAAAGGAACAGATTTTATGTAGCCAAATAACATTAACTGCTCTGGATTCTATTTATTGACTTTCCTCTGTGATATCAGAGGTAGAGCTTTTGTTATGCTCTTAGTTAAATGGGTTTATATGCTGAGAGGTAAAGCAGGTCCTTAAAAGTGTTTGCTTTTATTTCTTGCAGTTCCTTTTTTAAATAAAAATGAAAAAAAAAAAAAAGAATTTCTACCCTACTACTGAAACTTTTAGGCAGTACTTAATTATTTCTTACTTCTAATGTTGCAGCTTTTCTTTCACTACCTCCTTCCATCTGTCCAAAATGCTGCTTCAAGCATCATTAGTCTTGTATTCTGGCTGACTAAGTGCTACTGGTCTTTAGAATCCCTTAATAGTTTTCTGTCTCTTCTCATGAAAGTTACTATTTCTCTTTTGTTTGATTGGGTCTTTTTGCCTTCTGGGCCTTGCACGCTTTAGCTGCACTACAATACCTCTCTGCTTACCTTCTTGTTCTTTGCAACAAACTTGTTCATTGAAAATGAAAATCTTAACATTTAAATGAAGTCATGTAAACACTGTACTTTCACATAGTCTATTTAAGGTTTTGTCTCCTTTTTTTTTTTTAATATGACATCCAGCTATACATAGATTAAAAGGAAAATCTGTTAAATGGCATTATAATACTGTTGCAGTACCCGATAAATTCCAGTATGTGTTTACAGTCTTTTTCAAACAGGTCCAGCAAGTACATAGTCATGTTCTGCTCGTGTACAGTGTTAATATGAATTGAAGTTCTAGTGTTTTCTCATCACTAGTAATCATCACTGTGGCTAAGTGTATTTCTTGTATCTTTTTCATGAGTTTTGGGGGGGATTTTTTTTAATGAGTTTGTTCATCTTTTTCTTCAGTTTTTCTCACTGTATTTCACTTCCTCTGCAAGTTTCAAAGAGCTTTTTATCATTTCACACGCTGCCAGAGGACATTTGATTTTATTCTGTCTATTTGCTGAGATACCATTTCAATTTCACAAATGCTGGAAATTTGAAAAAATACCTTTTCATGATATTACTTATATGTTTGTTATAACTTCACTATTAGTAAGTACAAAAATCTAATTTTATTTTAAGAATCTGTCCTGTAAGCTCCGTTTTATACAAGGTAGTTGAATCATGGCAGAACATGATTTCTGACTTTTGTTTTAGGTGATGTAAAACTGTGTCTTGTTTAAATCAGTTTCTCTTTCTTCTACATTTTCTCAGTGTAAGTAATTTTCAGCTGAGTTACAGGCAGTTGTGTTCAACAGCTGCTACTCTGGCTTGTAGAGACTTACTTACACCATGGTCATGTCTGCCCAAAGAAAAAAAAAATCATGATTTAATGTGCAGTATTTCTTCTGGAACCAGGTTTTTGGGTAAATTTTCCTGTGTCGGTGAGCTGAACCTTCATGTGCTGTACTAAGCATATTGCAATGTTGACTCATATCATGAGGAAGAAGCCAAACCATATGATACTATTTAATGTTCTGTTCCAGCATAAAATCTGTCTTTTAATGAAAAAGAAATCATCCCAAACTGGGGATAAAAAAGCCATCTAGCAAATCTCTGGAAATCAGCAGAGCTTGGCAGTTGATGTCACTGATTTATTTATTTTTTTTTTGTCACTGTATCTGATGATGTATGAGAAGGCACAGGCAGAACATACAAGGCAAATCAGATATTCCTGTGCACCTTTAATGGACAAAAAATACCTTATTTAGCATTGAAAAAGGCTTAGTACTTTGGTACTACCAGTTGCCAGCATGTTCTTCATCAACAGTATTTGTGCATTATTAGGAGGTTATTATTGGCAGCAGTGTGAACATTGTAAACCATAACGATGGGAACCGATAGGAGGTGCTCACATTTATGTAGTTTAGATAACAATTTTTCATGTCATTTTAGTGTGTTTGGATCTCTTTTTTCTGTCTCAGTTAACATGCACGCAGTGAATTTGAAGAGAACATAATTACTAAAATGCTTATACATTTTATATATATAAAGATACTTTTATGACTACATTTTCGAAAGTAAAAGCTCAAACTGTACAGTTACATGTTCAAACTGTACAGTTACATGTTCTGCCATTGAGCTTCACTCTTTTGAAACATTGTATGCTTTCCAGAGCTTTTATCAGAACACTCACATAGTGTTAAAAACCGTTGATAGACCCAAGAAATGTTTTTCTAAAACAAGCACAAACAACTAATGGGGGTAGGGGACAGCAAAGAGGAAACTAAACAGGGAAAATAATTGCTATATTTTGTTTAGTGGAGATATCAAAGTAGAAAATGCCACTTCTTTTATTTTCTGTGTTGTAGCTGTGCTAGAAGAACTTGTTAACACTGGTCGACTAAAAGGCACTGTGGTTGGTGGGAGACAGGATAAGGCTGTGTTTATTCCAGACATTTATGCCAGAACGCAGAGCAACTGGGTGGATTCTTTTTTCAAGCAGAATGGTTACTTAGGTAATTAATCTATATTCCCATAGATAAAATGTCTTTCTAAAGCTAATTTACGTAATTGGTCTTACCCTAATATAGCCATTGTTTAGAGTGAAGCCTCACAAGAATAAGTGGAAATCAATATAGTAGTTGATACTCCTTTGTTAAAAGACTATCTTGCTTACAATGATGCGTATTACTTTATCGCAAAGAACCATATTTCAACAGAGAGAATCGTACTGCTAAACAGTAACTTTATTTCTCAAAACATAGTTACAAATGCTACTTTTACTACTGTTCTGAAAACATTTCTTAGACTACTCGTTGTAGACTTTTCAGGTGGTCATGTTTGACCCACAGGGTTGGAGTTTCAGTCCAGGCATCCGGATAACAACCAAACTTGGGCTAATAGTCCAGACAGCCAAACATACAGCGCACAGGAAGAACCTGTGCCAAATAAAATTTGTAGAACTGGACTGGGTGGCACTAGTGTCCAATTTGAATCCAAACAAATCTGTCTAACTTAAAGATGAGTAATGCTGGACAATGGTGTTTTAATACAGGAGCTATGGGAAAATATGGATCTGAATAAACAAAGAGTGTATCCTTATGGTCCCAACGGGCCAGTTCCTAAAAACAGTTAGTCTTGTAGTTTGAAAAGCTTCATCATAATTTACTGTTGTAGCGTGAAGTGTTTCTATAATACTGCTTGACTGATAGAGCATCTGTCAAAGTCTTTGAATGTTTTCAGAATGTCTAAGTATAAACTGCCAAGTACTTGAAACACTTTGCTTGTGAGGCATTGTAAAATTCTATGAGCATATTGGGGTAACTTTTGGAAACAAAACATTTTGACATTTGTATATATTATGAATATTGTTCATGTTATGTTGCAATACTTTGGAAAGATACAATTGCAAGTTGAATGTATAGGAATCTGAAGGAAAAAAAAAAAAAAAGAAACACAAAACAAAACAAATAAACTCCAAACCATTTTTTTTTTTTTTCCAAAACTTAGCCCAAACTCATGTCCATGGTATTATTTTCATTTTTCTCTTAACTGTGTTGTAGTGCAGCTTGTATGAACTAAGTTTTAGGTCAGCATCCGCTTGAGGCTTCATTTACTTCTGTACAAACTAAACGAAATTCTTCATTTCCTGCTTTCAAAGCAAATTACCACATAAGATCCTGTAAGTATATGAAGGTATTTAAATGTGACAAACATCTAACTGTTTTATAGAATTTGATGCGTTGCACAGACTTGGCATCCCTGACCCAGCAGGCTATATTAAAAAAAGGTACAAGTCCACGCAGCTGTTATTTCTGAGAGCAGCTTGTGTTGGTCAAGAAATCGTGGATCAAGTTGAAGCCTCTGTAGAGGAAGCCATCAGCTCTGGAAACTGGATAGATGTAGCAGTAAGCAATCCTTTCAGTTGTTGTTGTATTTGTGTGTTTTACTTTTGTGTCCAAGAATACTTTGTTGATACTGCACGTACATAATGAAAATTTCATGTTGTCATAGAAGAATATCCAGTTTAAGTGAAATAATGAGTAAAAAGGCATTATTTGCCTTTAATCTTACCTGAAAAAGACAATGGAAGGACATAGCAGTATTGAGTTGGTAGAAACCTAGGACTAACTTTCTTTTTAAAATTAGTGCTAGTGTATTCTGCTGGGGGGGGGGGGAGGA
>JAOEHY010024816.1:5368-36469 GCA_025447955.1 Psilopsiagon aurifrons | reverse complement strand
GTGGTGAGCTGTTGTATTCTTTTCCCTTGTATTTCTCTTGTCATTACTAGTAGTAGCAGTAGTGGTTTGTGTTATACTTTAGTTACTAAACTGTTCTTATCTCAACCTTTGTGAGTTGCATTCTTTTGATTCTCCATGTAGCAAACTGCGTGGCTGATTTACGGCCTAAACCACGACAGCATCATATCTTATATAGAACAAAGAAGCAAAACAAGAAAACAAAAAAAGCCAACACAGCAGTTAATGGGGTGTGGGGGTGGGGAGGGAACTGGGGAAAAGATACATTCTGAACTGGAAAGTGGGGTTATTAATTGCTGAATTCAGACTGACTTCAATCCAACTTCTATGAAAAAGTACATCACTGAGTCTTTAAGGGCCAAGTAAATCAAGGAGTTACTTTTTCCCAGTCCCCCTTTTTTTGAGAGTACTGCACTTTTTGTTTTCTTAATCCAAACTTATAGGCTACAATAAAAGCCTTTCTGCATACCTATAAGAGAAGTGCTTCTCACAGAACGGGGGTGGGGGAAAAGAAAAGACAAATCTTGATTCTGGCAACTGAGAATATGCATTTAATCTGTGACCTTTCAGGCACTCATCTTTTCAGGTTTAAAAGTATCTTTGTTGCCCAGGCAGAGACCGTGCAGAGTCTCTGAGGTCCTTTATTTTTGGAGGCCTTTATCATGAAGACTTGTATTTTTCTTCTAACAAACTTTTGTTTTATTATAAACCAAAACACATCAGACAGGGCACCAACACTTGATGTTATTGTTCCATGAGTGAACAGCTTTCAGTCTCAAGGAACACGTCTGAACTTAAAATCTTGAGTGTAAGTGAATAGGGACACTAACATCTCTGGACAAAAGACACTGTGAGAAAAAGAAGATATTTTGATAGAATATTCTCTGAGCCAGAAGATCTACTATAGTTTGCAGGAGTGCTAAAAAGGCCATGCATCCATACATGCCTGACTTTGGTATGAGCAAGTCAGAAAAATGAGTAATGTGAAGCAAAGGAAGATGCTAAAGGATAGGTCAAATGTGAGGATAAATTCTGAGTACCGAGTTTCTTTTACAAACATCTTCTAATTGACACTGAAAGCTGGTGCAACAGAAAAAGGCCACTTAGGTGTTTTTTGAGGTGATCACTTCAAGGATGGGGAGAGGAAATTCCACTTCAAGACTGGCTGTCACAGGAACTCATCTGAGTACCTATGGGATTTGCTCAGAGTAAATTATAAATTGTAACCTAGTAGAAATACAAGTGTCCTACAAGCTTATTGTGCAAATAACATTTAATATGAAGTTAATATTAAGATAACAGACATTGACCTTAAAGTATCTAGAGCTGGAAACAGGACACTGCCAAAGCACCATATTATAAACTTGAACTCTAAATTTATCAGCACAAAGATTAACTCACTCGTTTTGACCTATCTGTACAACTTGTATTACATCCAGGTTTTTTCATGATACTATAAAACATCAAATTGATGACACACAAACTGACAAAGTTTATTAGCACAATTTTACACTAATTCAGAAAAATTAGAGATCTGTGATGGATTAGGTTCACAAACTGCGCATCTGAACATCATAGTGCTTCATGACCTAGATGTAGTTCACATACCACAATGTTACCTGGAATCACTGTTTAATCTGCAAAGGTCATTGGTATGAATATTTGGATTATAAACACTTGGAGTGACATGTGTTTTTATCCTGCTTTAAATTTAAATCAGCCAGTATTTATGACAAAGATTTACTTCACTGTGTCCAGAAAACTGTCTTTTCTTAAGAGTGAAAATTTCTGAGTACTATTATACACCACTAAGCCATTCTTTAAGCTGTGTGGTAATGAATGCAAAAACATACTATTAGAAAGAAACAGCAGTGTTTGTAAATGCCAATGTGTATTCCATGTTGAAGCGTGTTATTCCTGCTGTACACAATGAAATAAGGAATCATGTAGCCTATATGGATTTTGCAGTACATGGGCTGTCTTTCAAAGTCCCAAGAAGTTAGGAATTGTATAGGATATAGGTGTCATTCTGAGGCAGCTAGAGTAGACTCTGCATTTCTAGGTGATAAATGCTAATCATCAAGGGAGAAAGTATTATTTCAGCCACAGAGGAAGCAGAGGAAAGATATTGTGCATATGCTTAAGCAACCAAAAACCAGCAGGACTAAGACTGGACATTAATAAACTAGAATTAAATATTTATATAAGAAAATGACGTCATCTCTGTCTGACTGACTTCACAGAATTGTTGAATTCAACAGCTTGAACTGAGATAGACAAAAGCAATTGGAAATCCAATGGCTTGTACTGCATGTAGCGAAGTTGGCCAGTGGGCTGTGAGTACTAACATTAGTGGGGGGCTGCAACTGATTTTCTGCAGTCAGAGAGAAGGACTTTTTACTGCTGGTAGTAGTTTTTGCACTCTTAGTGCCAAATGAAAGAAACAGATGTGGTGGAATCTAATGGTAGGTATACTGCTCTCTGCTAGGGCACAGGCAAAAACTTATTACTGTTTGTTGCACATTTTCACCCAGACATGTTGAAGGCTTTCACCCTGGCTGAGTGGTGATGATAGTAATGCTTGTTTTGCATGTGAACTAGCAAATAGCTCCCTATAAAGACAGGTAAAAAATACGAAATAGTGTCTATATGGGAACAGAGGGCCCATGCGACTTCTCCACAAAAAGACAGCCCTCTACTTCTTTGGACTAGTGTTCAAACATACATTTAGATTTTTCGTGCTATCCAGTTATACAAAATGTATGTGTAGCCTTTTTGCTTTCAAACTTACTATGCAGTTTTATAGGTTGTTTCCTTACAGTGATAGTAGTCTGTAGAAAGCAGTTTGGACAGTACAGTTACTGCGACCTATAATTAAAATTACTCATTGTTTTCCACTATAATTCCCTGCTATGAGTGCAGATTTTAGCTTTATTCTATTTCAATGGATTGTATGGAAATTACTTATGCTGAGCATCAACAAAATTAAAAGCACTACAGTCTCTTGGAATGATATTAGATACCTAAGTGATGCTATTGATGATAACAGCCTATACATTTTATTAGTTCAGTTTCTAATTCAGATTATTTTTTTGATACATAAACTTAATGAGAATTAAGTAAAATTGCAATATATACTTCTATATTAGTCCAGTGGCAGGACCTGTGAGGTGCCTCATGGAAAACATGTACTCAGCAACTGTGGAAACCCTATTCTTTATTTTGCTGATGGCAGCAAAACTAAATCACCTAATTGACTCCGTCTATATTTTTACAGTTGGCTTCAAACATATTCTGAAGTTGGGTTTTACACTGCCTTTTTGAATTTCTGCTTCAAGAATGCACTGCTTTTGAAAATGGTCTGATCATTGTCGTGCTACAAGTAATAATCAATTTACAGTAGGATAGAAACACAAACACAGTCTGAATATACTCTGCACAAACATAGGAATTCTATAACCAGGAGAGTTTCTCTGCCTGGAACAGAGAAATAACATACAAAAAAGAAACTGCAAACAGATGGCATTTGGCATGCTTTTAAATACAAAGAGGAAGTAAACACAAATTATTCATGAGTAAAACCAGCGTGAAACTGGAAGATTTGGCATTTACAAAGGACTGTCCTTGAAATCAGGACGGTTTTTTTCTTTAGTTCTTTAATTTTTAAGTAATTTTGGTTCAAAACAATGGAAAACAAATTTAATGGTGTGCCAGATGGGTTTGGGGTTTTTTTCAGTCTTAATGTGACTCCTCAAAGATTCCAGAAAATTATTTATTCACAATAAATTAATGCTGCTGAAACCGCCACCAGACTGTCTGCAGCAAAACTTACAAATGTTTTATTGTCTAGCATCACTGAAGTCTGCCAATAAAATTTGGCTTCATTCTGCAGTCAGTGAAACATTGTACTCCCTCTCTATAGGGCTGTTTATTTAGTATCTACTCATGCCATGTGTGTTTATGCATGTGCACTGTTTATGCGTGCATGTGCACTGGCAAATTTGTGTTATCTTATAAAGAGGGAAATCAAAACAGACTTAGCTGAAGACAGATTATAAGGACTTTGTTAACTTCTTTTGGTTTGAATCTTTTACAGAGACGCAGTAATACATATCCTTTTTTCATCATTTATGGTTTACAAATGTATAAAGCCTTTAGAAAGTTACAATGGGCTAGTGAGCTGTACAAAAAAATCTTCTGTTGGAGCCTTTTAGTGTCACTGTATTTTTACCTCTGTGTTCAAAGAACAAGTTTACTTAAGAAAAATAATTTGAAGAGCTCACAGATGAACAAAGAGTGACAACCACAGTATGTATGCCCCTATATACTCTTTGGACAGAAAGGCAGGCCTCATCTCTATCAATTTTTTTCAATAGTTATCTGGAATTATTACATAGAAATGGAAAAAAGAGGTTTGCTGAGTCTTTAAAATGGAAAAAAAAAAAATTGACAAAGCATGGAAATTACAACAGAAATAACCTAATGAGCACACAGATCCAGGTTTATGTGATGAGCCTATCTTTCAGCTCAAAAAAAGACTGAAAACAACTCCATTAGAGATTTTTAACAGTTACTGAGGCTTTTTCAAAAATGTCCCTTGAAATGAACCGGAATCTTTCAACTGCCATATCAAAGCAAGTTTTGGTCAGGCATCCATACTATTCCCATAATGGGCCCATACAGTCCTAGAGCACAGAGGGAAAAGATTCACACAGTCTCTTCTGATGTAGAACTACTTCTGATTAATTGCTTTCCTTTTGGACATTCCTTTTTAGCATGATAACCTCTCAGCTCTTGGTTGCTTTTTCCTTGAAAGTTTAGTTAAAGAAGTACCAGTTTTGAATCCTAACAGTGAAACCAGGTGAATGTACAGGGGTGAGTTACACTGTCCCGGTTTCACCTGTAGCGGTTATTTTTCTCCTCCTTAGTACCTGGTTCAGCGCTGTGTTTTCAACTTTAGTCTGAGAGCAATGCTGGTAACACACTGTTACAAGGTTTTAATTGTTGCTCAGTAGCACTTAACCTAATCAAGGACTTTTCGGTCTCACACTCTGCCATGAGGTGGGGCACGGGAAGCCGGGAGGAAGCAGAGACAGGACGCCTGACCCAAACTAGCCAAAGGGGTATTCCATATCACAGCACCTCATGCCCAGTATAGCAACTGGGGGAGTTACCAGAAGACCCAGATCGCTGCTTAAGTCAGGCTGGGTATCAGTCAGTGGGTGGTGAGCAATTGTTTTAGGCACCACTTGTGTTTATTGGGTTTTTTTCCTTTCCTCCATTTAGTTTCATATTCTCTCTCCTCATTATTTCCCTTATCATTTGTATTATTGGTGGTAGCAATATTTGTTTTGTATTAAACCTTAGTTACTGGACTGTCCTTATCTCAACCCATAGGGTTTACATTCATTTAATTCTCCTCCCCATCCTTCTGGGAGCAGGAGTGAAGCAGGGAGGGAGCAAGCAAGCAGCTTCATAGTTCTGAGTTACCAGCTAGGCTTAAACCACAACACCTATTAGTGAATTTGCATTTCCATCTGCCTACTTCTGTGGAATTATTTCTGGTTCACAAAGCATAAATGAAGGCGATGCCTTCTACAGCAATTAATATATGTTTGAATAAATTCTTTACTGTTCAACCCTGAAAGACTTTACCTTTAAAAAAGAATTACTTGTTTGTTGAAAACAAAGAAAATGATCGAGGTTAGGATCACATTTGACTATTCGTATGATGGGAATTACAGATCTCTGTAATTCAGTGCTAGATGGCTGATAGTGTGAAATCCCATCAATAGTGTACAGTAATGTACCTTTATTTTTCTTTGGAAAATACTCGTTCTGTGAAGCTGCAAAGAAATGTAATATTGGTTTGTCATTTGTTAAGCCACTATCAGTATATTCCTACTAAAAACATGACTGATGGACTAAGAAACGTAGAAACATGATGGTATAGTAAGAACTCTAAACTGTCGTTTTCTTGGACAGTATTGTAACTTTCCTTGTAGGTGCATGAGAATTAAACTTTAAACTAGGTATTTCGAAAAGAGAGAGGTTCCAGTACTGAACTAATTTTGAGGCAGTTTCTGCTGTTGACAAAGAATTAAGTTCAGTGAAAACATTCTTGGGCTTTTCTAATAAAATGAGACTGGTTTACATCTTAAATTGATTCAGACATTGTTTATGTATCACATTCCTGCAAAGAGGTAAGAGGATTTTAGTCTGATGTTGTTTGCTTGGAATTCATGAAAATTGCTCTGTGGAGCTGTGTCCTGCTAATTCTTTCTAGGCCTATTTTCTGGCCAGGGTGCAATGGCAAGGTACATCCTCTAGCAGATTTCCTCGGCTTACCAACAGATCAGAACCAAATGATGGGGTTATTTTTTTTGCAAGTGTTCACATCTAACCCTGACCCATAAGACAGGAATCTACTTGTTAGGGACCAGCAAAAATCTGAAAGAAAAATGTTCCTGAAGAAACACTGTCATTAAAAGCAAACCTGTATGTGCTGGATAACATCTACCCTGGTTCTATACTGAGGGTGTGACAGCAAGAAATCATTACCCTTCCCTTCTTCTCCCTTCTACGCTAATAAGCACTTAATTTCTTTAACATTCACTCAAGGAGACACCATATATTTTCTTACCTCACCTACCCACTACCATATTCAATTGTGATTAGAGATCTGCTAAAGAGGGTAATAATATTACTTGCCCCAGAAAATACTTCTGAACCAGAGCAATTATTCTTCCCAGTAGCTCTGACAGAAAACCTCCAACCCTGTATATTTTGCTACAGATCATCCAGAATTCGATTCTGTAAGAGTTGAAGATACCCTGCAAAATTAGTAACCTTTAGTAGGACTGTAATTACTGTGTTGCCTTCTCTGTCATCAGCATTGATTTCTTGCACAACTTCCAATGAGAAAGAAATAATAGGCAGAGAAAAAGTAAGAGAAAACTAGAAAGTTATTTTAAGCTTTAAAGCGTCTCAGTAGGAAAAGAGGAGGTCTTGTGAGCAGCATCCTTTTGCGTTCACTTATGGCAAAAATGTTATACCAGACCAAAATGTTCTACATGTGTGAGTTGAATAATAGGCTTTGTTTGATATAATCTTAGACTAGACACTTCTGCAGAACAGTGTTAATAAAATTTTAAATGTTATTCACATTAAGCCTAGCTCTACCTACATATACACACAAGCAGACACTATCCTATGATCCAAAGAGCCTTTGGAGTAACACATTGAATAATACACAAAAAGGAAGGGAAAGACGTAATGAAGTGCAGTGTACTGATGGAACATATGGCACTATGTTTGAAAAATGCATGTGCATATATATGTTTTAAAATATGACTGGAGAAAACTAATGGCAACTAGGTACGATGGGAGTCCGAAGCCTTTTACTTTAAGCCTCACAGGAGGATAAAAAGAAATATACAGTAAAAGAGATGCTGGTTTGCACATGCAGGATATAGCTTTTCACTGTTAGTCTGGTGGTTAGCACTACAGGAGATATCATTACATACTGGGAGTTTTTTATAACTTTCAAAAGTCTTTCTCTGTCTCTGTTGTATGAATGGCCCTATTTACTGTTTTAGCAGTTAGAGCTGGACGTGGAGGTGAGCAAGAGGGGGCACATTTCAGGCCTGACCAGCAAATGCTCAGCCCTAGCGTTTTCAGGTCAGGTTTCACGTGGCTATTTTGGTATTCTTTATAGGTAATGGGTATTACAGATTTAACCCATCTCCACTAGCTGGCACTCAAAAGTGAGAACAGCTGTTTTGCTGCTTTTGGGTATCCAAGTGAAGGAAAATAGCCAAAGTATCTGCTAACAGACAGGCATTGTGTCTCACCAAGAACACTGATAGACAGAACATTCAACAACGGTATTTGTCTTGCTCTTGTAATTCCTACAAATCTTGAACTTCGCCTTTTCAGTGTTTAAAACTATTTTTATTTCTTTTAAGGACTCCCACCCCCTTTTCATTACTTTAAAAGAAGGAAAAGGAAAAGAAAAAGGAAAAGGAAACCTGCTTGCTTAAATTGCTTTCTAAAATCCTGAGGATTTCATTCTCTAATTGATGAGAGTTACAGAAACACATTGTGTTAAAGCAAGATACATACTTAACTCCATGCTTCCAAAGTAGTGGGAACTTGTAAAAACAATAAAGAGAGAGAGATAAATAGGTTCTGCTAAGCAAAGATCAGTACAATCTTTCTGGTTAGTCTTGCTTGTAAGAAGGAGCCGTTTAGATTTTAGCTGCTAATCAAGAAGATACATCATGAGGCTTTTCTTTAAGTATCCTGTGATGTTTATTTTCCCTGCAAAGAGCAGACTACAGTGAACCTTCTGCTTCTGTTTCACCAGTTTCTGGGCCTACGTTTGTTCTAACAAAAGGTATAATGCTGCCAACTCAAACGACAGTAAATGAGCAAAACCCACGTACAAATAAAGGATTTTGCAGAAAAACTGAAAGGGAATTCCAAGGTGTGACAATGACAGAAAGATCCTGAGGTTATTATGTAGTAAAGCAAGAACAAGGCTGCCAAAAGAGGTATTCAGGCCATTCTAAATAAAGCTGTTTGTGTTACTCAGCGTAGTACATTATTAACACCAAAAAATCTTAGTATTCTAACACCATTCCTTGCCTCATGTGCCTCTGCAAGTCAGACCTGCCACAAGGATTGCTGATCATCAACTAGTCCTTCCCTGTGCCAATAAGCCCTGTTTGTCTGCCAGTATGGGTGGAGCACCTATGTAAAATAATAATTTCCCTGTGTGAGACTATCAGTCTTTGGCATAAAAAACATCTCAGCACAAGTCCTGAGAGCACATTCCAGAGCTCCCTTGCTCTCTGTTCACCCAAGAAGCAATTCCATTGGCAGCCTTCCCCTTGGGCTTCACCCTGCCCACACTGACTGTCTCTCTCTCAGGGCCTCCTTCTGATGCTGCTAAGCCTAATGATGTGGAGGCAGCTGTCAGGAATGGGGAAAGAAACTGGGGTGTGATTTTTGGCTTGTCTGCATCCAAAAAATTAGGCAGGAAGACAGATAACAGCAAAGTATGCTGTGAAGAGGTTAAGGATTACAAGACAAACATAATAGTTGCATATTTGAATACTGTTGTATTCAGCAACAGTAAAGTAAGCACCACTGATGTGTTGCTGGTATCCTCTCAACAGGAGGATACCCCCTCATGTTAAGTACTCCTCCACATGTTAAGTAAAGTACAAAACTGCTCCAAATTGCTTTAGGTTATAGAAGGTAATGACTTTCATCTTAATCGCATGAACCACCTCAAATTTTCTATTTATCCCTCAATCTGCTTACCTCTGAACTTGATATTTTCTTGAGGAGAAAAGGGAATTATTCCATTAATGACATAGACCAGAAAAATGAAGAGGTAGACCTTAATTTTGTCAGAGAGCAAAATTTGGACTCAAGACAGAAATGCAGGTTGGCCATAGTGTTAAAAACCTTGAACACCAGTTTAGTTAGCTGATTGGTTTTTTTCACTTTTCTTTACATGTGAGCAAATGGGTTTCTTCATTAATTCTCACAAAAAAAAAAAAAAAAAAAAAAAAAAAAAAAAAAAAAAGATCCCTGGTAGTAAGTTGGATTTTTTTTTATGGGAGAAAAGCAATGAAACACAAGTCTTCATTCTGGTATAATGACAGAAACTGAAGGAAATACTGAAGCAAGTTTCCCCTTGTAATATTAGGAAATTGCTGTTTCAAAGTAAACATTGAATAAAACCAAGGCAACTTTCCCCTGCCTGGATGAGTTAAGTCAGATGCATGTGTGAAATACTGGTCTCTTTCTTACTGGTCAGCTATTATTTAACTTGTCTCAAGCATGTATACTCCCTTGCTAGTACTTTTTCCTTATCAAATCACCTGGGTAATTCACCCAAGTTTGCTCTCAGAAATTAGTTCAAATTTGAGCTCTTTAATGAGTGTCAGTATTCAAGTAGTCTTCAGGTTCTAAAAAGGATCAGTAAGCACAATATTCTCTATAACATGCTGCAGGCAGAAAGTGCATAAGTTCTCTAATTTTTAGAGGCAAAATACTTCTTAACTAAATTCCAGCAATTTAACAATTACTAAATGAAAGTGAGTTGGGATTTTGTTGGTTGGGTTTTTGTTTTGTTGTTAGGTTGTTTTTTTTTAAACTATGAGAAGTAAATAATCTCCTGTAATATGAACTGATGACACATTCCAGCTTAAGTACTGCTGATTCCGAATATTCACCTCCCACTCTTCAACTTGTCTCAGAGGATTCTGTCATTCCGCAATTCTCTTCACAGAATGGAGAGCCCTTGTTACCCTTCAGAAAGTTGTACTTGGACGTCTGGAGTAACGGGGGTCTACAAATCCAGTCTCCTACTCTGAGAGCATTGTGTCATCAATGCACAGGTAGCACTTGTAGCATCCCATTCCTGAGTTTTCTGAATGAATTTGGTAGCATTCTTATGACCAAATGACAGCAATTACTGTGATATGCTTGGTTTTCAAAATAAGGCCACTAAAGAATGTTTCAGAAGTGTGAATTAATGTGTTTTATTGCAAGTGTTCTCCATACACAATACTATATCCTGGCAATAGCTTCCTTTATTTTGTACTTTCTCAAAGTGAAGTTCTAGCTAAGTAAGCATAAATGCCGTGGTGCCAAAGCACATGCTATTACTTAGAAACCCATCTCCTGGGCTCTGTGGGCTGTGAATGGAGTTGTAGCACAAGGTAAAAGACAAACTGATTTATGCCTCACAGGGCTTTCCTGAGCTGTGAGTCTCAGTTGCTTTTTCCTGTCACTAACCAGTTTTGCCAGTGCTTCCATGATAGGCTCTGTCTTCACTTGTTAAAATGCTAACAGACTCCTTGTAGATGGAATCAAATGACTGCCCTGTTCCCTTCACCTGTGAAATTTCAGAGACTTGAAAAGGGACATTGTTCTCCAGGAATGCCAGGCCTAGTCTAGAAAAGGTCTTAATTTCAGCAGGAATTTGGAGTCTGCTTGAGAAGGCCTTGCAGTTAGTAGGTGAAAGCTATGGCACATTCATTAAACATCTGAACATTTATAGAGACTGGACCTCAGCCTTTCTGGGTTCTTTTGCTTACCCTTGCTGAGTGGGTGGGAAGGAGAAGGCAGGCTTCACCACCAAAACCATTTGGTCTGAACTATGATTAGCCCTCCACACACAGGTTCCTCTGTTCTTGACTCTGTTCTAAGCATTATTAACACTTGTGTGCTTTCATGTGAATAAGCCTGTATGTTTAATAAGCATTTTGAAAAACATTTCTAATAGAATATACTTGCACTTGAATACAAGGAAAATATACAGAGAATGTATTTAAGTTCATTCAGACAGACGATGCCTGCTTCAACAAAATCAAGTGAGTTCTAGGGTGAAAACTGGAAATAGAAGCTGTGAGACTATTCTGATATGTTTAAAACCATTTGAAACACAAGCACATAAGCAAACCACTCTTACAGGAATATACTGGGACTGGCCAACAGTTTTGCTATCTAAGAGTCCTACCTGCTAAGTTTCTGGGATATTTTCTTCCAGAATGAGTTCAGAATGTTGCCAGGATAGACTGGTGATGCTAATAAGGTGTATAAGTTTTCATAATCCTTATTAGGAGTTTTTGATCTACTACCATGAAATCTTTAATACATTGCACAGTAGATGCAGAATATACAAATATGAGACACAAAGTAATGATTAATAATATTAGTAAATTTGTAATCAGCTAGGTAAAGGGAAGATGGGAGAAGTCTTCAATGGGTTTTTCAACCTGTTTTTCAAAGGAAGGAGGGAGCTGACCTGAATATGAACTGATGATAATAAGTACTGTGCTCAGTGAGCCGAAGCACTGGAAATCTTTTCTGTACAAATAAATTTCTTCTCTGTTTTAGTGTCAGACCTCATCTAATCTCCAAACTGTAACACTCTATTGACATAAAATATTCATATTATAATAAACAGACGGTGACTGCTTTCAGAAAGTATGAACCAGAATGTACATCTTCTTCATAATAATAATTATAATAATACAGGCAATAAATAATGTGTCTTAGAAAGCTTCAGAGCAGAATTTATCATACCTTGGATTTTATTTCTTTTCTTTTTAAATCACAGTTTCCTGTGATCTAGCTAAAAAAAGTTATAGCACTGTGTGTCCTTAGACCCTGGTATAGATGGCACACAAAAGGAAGCTTGTCCTTTTGGGACCTGGCTCTGAATCAACTACAGACGACAGAGAAATACTCTTTTGTGGCTGCTGAACTTCAGGAATGAATTCTGGCAGGCTTAGCCAATTCCCTAATGCAGCATCTACATTACCAACATCAAATTGGCAGCTTTTGCCTGTCCCAGTGGGACAGGGTAATGAATGGATTTAGTTAAGGTGTCCTGACTCATCTACAAAGTGCCTGCTATATGCACCAAGGCTCTCTTGTATAACTTCCAAAAAGCTGTCATTCAAACAAAAATGAAGTTTAGAAAGTTTTCTGACCAGCACTAGTATTGACACAACCCGGTTTCAGTGTGCCACAAGTGCCCTAGAAAAAAAATCCTGTTAATTTTGCTTTTAACTGGTAGATGCTAAAACACTGTAAGAGAACTACTTTTGCCATCAGCTAAGATGTTTCACTAGATTTTTAAAGAAGATAATTTCTTTATGATGTTCTCATTTTCCTGCTTTTTCCCACCATCCCTTCAAAGTAATTTGCACCATGCCAAAAATCTGCTTTGCCCGATTCTAGTTTTAAGTGACTTTCCTTGGAATAAGGCACTGTCATTCTTGAGTTCCCAGGCAGTGTGTTTATGAATTTTCAGAGAATGACACTCTTAACCCTACCTGACTATGCAGTGAAAACTGACAATGGATCCAAAAGTAAATATGTTCGAAAGCACAATGACATCCAGATTCTACAGGTAAAATCTGCCTGTTCTTCTATTTTCTTTCCATAAGTATCTTTAAATATCTCTCTCTCTCTCCTATATACATACATATGGCCTATTCTTAATATTTCATTACACTTACTTTTAATGTAAACACAAAGAAATGGTAAAATTTTTAAACTTCATCTGTATTTCATTTTTTCTGTCTTCACTCATGCCATTGTTCATGGAAAAAAAAAAATAATGAAAGAAGAGTAAGAATTTAGTCACCTTATGCATGATTTTGTGTTTAATGTTGCCGTTTCCTTCATTGAGAAAAATGAAAGAGAGTAAAATAATAAGTTCAAGAGTCCTTGTTTATTTTGGTTGCTTCAGCAAAGATTGGTAACATTCATGGACTCTGAAGGCACAGGTGACCAAGTGCCATAGAAAGATCATAAAAAAATAAACTAATTAGAGCCAATGGGATGGTCTATTTGACTGTTTCTTTCAATATGAAATTGGACTCTAACTTTTTGAAGTGCTTGTGTCAGACAGAATTAATATTCTCCTCTTCACACTACTGTAAATCAGGCTCTATTTCACTGCACAAAACTGCATTGGACTGGCGTTGAAAAGTTGGGAACTGCACCCATGTGCACAGTTATAAATATGTATATACTTATATGTAGTTTCTATAGGGTTGGTTTGTTCTTTCAGTTCTTTCAAATTTGTAATTTATTTGCTGCCATGTATAAGTACCCCAAGGAATTGCATTAGAGAATAATCTATAGTATTTGCAGAACCTCCCAAGCCAAACATGTTATAAAGGTTAAATGCATAAAGATATCACCAATTTTCCACACTGGCTATGATAACCAATATGGAAAAAGAAAGAGAGAGAGAAAACAAAATCCACATTGACAACTGGGGCACTTTGAACTTTCCCATCACCTTACCAGTGTTTCCCCACAGGCAGTCTAAAAGACAACTCAGCAATGTCTGAATGCAACTGCACACAATAGCTCCTTCACAAGTGGCTCTTTAATTGATTACGGCTGTGTTTATAGAAGCAGAAGAGAATTTACTCAAAATGACAGATTGCCTTTAGTGTTAAAATAGTTTAGAAATGTTAATGGTAAAGGAGGTCCCCGCTACCTTCCCATGAGCTGCATGAAGTCCTGAAGATGAGTTCTTTGTTACTTCAGCCTCCAGATCCTTTCTTTTCCCCCTCCCTTTCTCACTTTTGTTCTTTCCAAGTTGTGATATTCTTAATGTCATGGATGGCAAATTTACACAGGGAACAGCAAAAGACTGACTTTTGCAAAGTTAAAATCCTCCAAAACTGCGAGTTCACATTTTAGGCGTGAGAAAATAGCAGAATAAACAATGCAAACCGAAAGGATCTCAACCTCACTGCACCCCAGCCCGTGTCAGTTTGCTCAAATAGATCATCCCGAAGGCAGCGTCTGAGAGTACAGTCAAAAGGTTCATCCAAACCAAGAAGTGGGAGTAAATGCCTTGTTTCTCTCTGTGTTAATACAAACTCCCACCCCACCGGTCCGTCGTGCAGACGCTGGAGGTGGCTCCGAAGCCCCGGAGGGGATCTGCTTGGCCGTGGCCGCTCTGGAGCTGCGCAGTCCGCCCGCTCTCACAGCCCGCAGAGCAGCCCCAAGCCCGGCCTGCCCGCGTGCTCACGCAGGATTAACCCCAGCTCCCTCTGCCTGGAGGTGGCTTCCATTCCCCCGCTAACACTGACCTCTAATGGCGACGTGCCTGAATATCACACGGTTTTAACGGTGACAAGCGGAAATAGCGTTTCCACAATAGAAAAAATCATCGTACTGTCATAGAGCAGGGTTTAGCTTCAAGACAGATGTCTAGTTTCAGAACTGTTTAAAGCCTTGTCACGACTTCCAAGCCGAGAGAAAGATGTCATCTTTGCTCTTCTGAGAGTTAAAACAATAGCCCAAAATATTAGCACTTATTTTTCTTCCCCCGCTTATATTTTAAAATTACTTTTAACTAGGATTTGTTAAATCACAGAGTTTCAGATGAATTTGACAGAGAATCATTCTAATGCTGAGCCATGGAACTCACATGCCTGGTTTCTTCTCACTTCATAAAGGGGATATAATTTAAAACAGTGTTTCCTTTGTTTCTAATGCAGCTAAATCAGTCAATACTAGAAGTAGGCGCAGACAAAATAACAGTAAAGACGATGCTGTGCAGTTCCTATTTATTTGGAAGGTATTCTGAATGCTGTCTCATCTGATGCTGTATTTGATTTATTACAGAAGATACTAAAAACAGATCCTTTCTTTCACCTATATGATTTTTAGTGTTAGGAGAGAGCTGTCGTTAAGTAAATGATGGCATTCCAGAAACACAGACGCTAATGAATTAGGTGGATATGATCAGTACCAAAATACCCTAATGAAGACTCAGGGTGTATGAATATCCCTGTCAAATATCTTCTAAGCTATGATTGCACTGATTGCTTCTTGGCTTGAAAACACATTGCCGTGATGCTTTTCAGTGAGATTTGTCATTTCCAGATTCTGAGGCTTGACTTGCGACTGAATGATTCATCATTCTTGCCTGCTTATATTGCCATGCTAAAATATGCTACTAGCACAATTTAACTGGCTTTTAGAGATTAGTCATATGTCTATTGTAAGAATATAAAAAAAGAATCCATTCCAAAACTTAGCAGGGAGAAGAAACGGGTGGGGACACAGGGACAGGAAGTTCTTTCCCCTGTTACAGTGCAAATTCAGAGCAAACCTTCTCATATCTGTTAAATTATTCTGGTTTTATAGAAACTAAGAAAAAAATTAGTTTGGGCAGATATTAGCAGTCATTTTTTCAGTATTGCTTTTAATTTTGCAGAATGGACTCAGGTATTTATAAAAGTGTTTCCACTTCTTATCGACTCAAGCTTTAAAAAAGTTGAAGAAAAAGTTACTCATTCACATTTCACAAAAAGTTCTCTTGGTTCTCTCTCAGACATTTGGCATCTACTTTCTGTGATGATGAAAGATGTGTCTGCTTTGTACTCACGGAGGCAGTTGACTTGAAGTGAGTATTAGAAAATGCCTGCAACAGCCAAAATTCTTTGCCTGAAGGGTTCGAAAGAAAACTAACTCCATATGACACCATCAATTCAAGGTCAAAAGACAGGTGTACTCTGTTCTACTCAATGGACCTCACTTTACTGGAGAATGTGATGATAAATAGGGAAGGGAAAAAATGCATTGTTAAAACTGCATAAAGACTAAGGCAGCAACAATACGCTGAATTCTCTTCACTTTGTGCCTATATAACACTTGGAATGAATGTGTTCGAGAAGGATGGAGTGCTTGTGAGGGCTTGTCAACACAACAGGAGAAGACGTGTGTCTGCTTTTGCCAGGACAACCTCCCCAGATGAGATTGGGCCTTGTACAAACTGGCAGCCTAGGTGCATAAGGAACCAATTTGGAACTAAGAAGTAAACATTGCTAGTGACATAAGAAATAATTCATAAACAATAGCCTTAGTTTTCAGATCCTAATCTCCTTGGACTCACTTTTTTCAGCGCACAAACTCACTCAGAATGATCAAACGAGGAAGCATTGCTTTCTAAACTTACAGTAAGACTGTAAAATTGACACACAAATGTAAGTTTCAGCTCACTTCTCAACTATGTCATTAATGCACCACAAAAGCAACATGTGGCTATTATGCCTTCCTACCTCTTTAACTGCAGCGTCAAGAAAGCAAATGAGAACAGTCCCTGTACAATCTTGGATTCACATGACTCTTCCATGTTCACTCAAGAGCCTTATTTTTGTCTGCCAGTCTCCATTAATTCAGCTGAATCTTGTGCAAGGAAATCATGCTTCCTGTCTCACTTCTGAGACTGTGTTTGTAGATCTTTCCCGCAGATTCCACAAAGAATAGAACTACTTATATGAAACTGGAATACCAAACATTTCCAGTTGCCATTTTTGGAAAATATAGATCACCTGATGCTGATAGAAATATGGACATATTCAACAGATGTGGAAAGACCAAAAGCAAACATTAACAATCAAGACATATTGCAGTCTCATATAGAGTATGTATTCATGCAAGACATTTGTGACAGAAACAATACATCTTGCGCAAACCCAGAGCTCTATAAATATGCCTCTTCTTTAAGCCACAGGAAATATTAAAGTTGTCAGTTCCCAGTGCAAACACATTCAGAAATTCAAAAATAACTATATGCAACATTTGCTCTTGGAAACGTACATCACATTCAGGATGTATATTCATGTACTCAAGAAAAGGGGATTAACCCTCCAATTATCAATATAGTATGTGCTGGTAGACTGGAAAAATGAAAGAAACCAAATGTATATGTGAGTTTTTGAGCTTCATCCTGAGTGTGTGGCTCCACCAACATCAGTTTGGCTAATGATGTATTACTTTAGCTGTTTCTGTCTTTTAACAAAGTTGCTATACATTTGCTTATGATCACTGTGGCTAATAGCCCAGAAAGGGAATCTGGCCTTTGATTTGCTAAATAAACTGGGAAAATACAGGGTTCTGGACAAAAATTATGTCTTTGTAATTTACATATTCCTTGGTTTTCCTTGAATTCCTTGAATTTCCTTGAATTACTTGAATTCCTTGGTCCTCTTTTTCATGTAGTGTGTGAAGTTATGCAGGCATAAAAGAAATAAAGACAATGTATTTCAGTGGAATTATACCTAAATTCTAAGCATATTTTCAACAGGGTGACATCTTGTACATAGAAGAAAAGGAAAGCTCATTTACCAATAATAATATTTTATTCACGTAAATCTATATATGGAAGAAAGGGAGAGCTGATTTGCCAATAAGAATATTATTGGTAAATAATATATATATGTTATTTAAGTAAATCTATCTATATACTGTGTTACTTGGAAATATACCAACTTTGATCGGAATATCATTAGATGCAGTAAAGCCATGTCAATTATAGGAAAATTAGGACTGTAACAAATTTGATAGCAAATGTTACAATGAGAAACAAAAAACTTTGGATCCTCATAAAAAATGCAATTACATATGTTTTGGTTTGATACTACCAAAAAAACATGGATAAAGAGGTCATTCAAGGTCAGAAAATTCAAAGATGATTTTCTTATTCTGCAGTCTGAGACTCTCATTTTGGATCAGGAAAACCAGTTCTGATAGCTTCTCAGTCCAAATACTTTAGGTAAAGAAACGAATTTTCTCTTTTGTCATTTTGACAGGGAAATAATTTTCTGTTATTCTCAAAGTCCTACTCTACTGACTTGAATAGCATAAAACGCAAAGATTATTACACTTTTCCCTAACAGCACTGATTGTTCTTCTGCTATCATACACATATAATATGACCCTTAATAAGAGCAAGTTAGAATATAAAAATTATAACACACAATTCTGTATGTTTCTCTATAAAGGAGTGAATAACTTCACAATGGGAAGTAATAGTTATTCCTTTGTCAAAACAAAATGGACAGAGATAAACTTCTTTATGTCACTTGCTCAGATGACTGCAGATATGCTGATGTTTTAAGCATGTCAGGATGCTTTTTCTCTCTTAAAACTTTATTGCTCAATTTTAACTACACAAGCTTTGAGCTTTGTGAATATGGATGAACATGAATCATCCATGTATGTGACTTATGTATTTGTCCTTGTGAAAGATTATATCATGGATACAAGCTGATAATGAACCTGCATGAATAAATGAAGTGAAACAAATAATGCAGGATTCTACAGTGAGTAGAACAGAGACATACTTTCAATGGAGAAAGCTGCTGGGAAAAGTCAAAACTAGACCACCCTACTGTGGCCTTCTTTTCCCATTTTCTGTGCATTCCTCTCCCTTGACACTTGATGCTATATACCACCAGTGCCAGCAACTGATGTAAGCAGACAACTGAGACCATGATGCAAAGGATATTTTTTAGGAACAGGACAAGTCAAGGAATCTGTTATGGAACATAGTCCTCTTTGCCTATAATTTTTCACAGGCTGAGAGACACAGCATTTCATTAATCAGAAATACTTTGACATTCCATCAATTACTGTCTTTGCCAGTTTTCCCACTTTTGCAATAGGATACAGTATGTTCTTCATATATGCTCTGCAATAGCATTAGACCTGCTTCGTAACAGGTTATAATTGCATATCAATACAATTTATTTCAGCAATTCATTTGGAATATGCCTCTCCATGTAGTATCATTTAATGCCTGAATGTCAATAGATGCTGATCTCTGTTTCCTGTGAGATTTAAAGAGGACCTCAAGAAGTACTCTGGCTGTGGAAGTTCGCCCTAAATAATACTCTTGATAAGTCAGGCAAACAGAGTTTATGCCAGTTGTAGTAACTGTGCTATATGCCCAAATTTCATGCTAAATTTGGCCGTCTATAGCCAGCAAATTCATCCTACCTGGAATTCTTCCTGGATCTGCATTACCATTAATTGGGTTCTGAAATCAGAATATATATCCTGTTTCTTTTACGTAAACCAGTAATTTTTAATGGTATAACAGTTTTAAAAAAGGGCCAATGTGATTCATTTAAATAGTATTAAAATACCGAAAAATAGATCAGGGGTTTTAGCAGTTAAACTGAGTTTCTCAGAAGAGAATTCATTTCATTCAGCTGTAAACTCAAATGGCTAAAAGTCATCAAAGTAAAGATTAAAAAAAAAACCTGCATCAATTTACAGAGTAGAATCATACACTCTATTCTGAACCAAAGACAATTTAACACACGTGTACATTTCCATTAAGCATGTAAGATATTGATACACAATTAAATTCAAAGAGATAAGAAACCATGTTGCACATTGTTGATTTATTAAAGATAAGCAACATTTTCTTAGAAAAAAAACTGTAAAAAATTTCATAATAGACTAATTAAGCATTTACCTAAAGTTTTATTCAATTTATTCATACTGTCTTGATCTTTGGATTAGACTGGACACTCGAATGTGAATATTCAATATTGACAACCTAGAGTTTAAGCTTCTTTAACATGATACTGTTCACTTGTCTCAAAGCAGAACCTGCAGACTGTAACTCTCTTTTCTATAGAAACATAGTGTAAAAGACAGTCTTACTTTAGTATATTTAAAATACATACAACTTTTCCAAAATTCATTAAAATTAATGGAACTTTTTATACTTCAACGGCTGATGAAGCTGAGTAGCTACAGTCCCACAATCCTCTACCTCTATGCTCTTTGTAGCATTACGGCTTAATTTCAGATGTGATATCACAAACTGGAAGGTAAGCAAGCCAGAGAAGGTTCTGACAAGTAAAGATACAAGGACTATATGTGAACAGAATTTGGAAGCCAGGGTTATTTTTATGTTTATATGTAAGATAAATTATTGACAGCATCAGACTTAAGTTACCTGCCCATGCCATTTGCTCACACTTCATGAGTGCATGCCTGTCACAAACTCACAGGATTTTCTATAAGTGTCATTGTCTTGCACCTGTAAGGCCCTGATTCCCTGCCATCTGGTACCTTGTGTAGATATTTGTCCCAGTGCCAACTGGTTTTTAAACTGTATTGGATTTGATGGATGGGCTTTATTTGCAGTAGCTCTTTCCAGATTGCTGAGATACTGTTGATCTTTGATGCTCTGTACCTGGTCAGCAAAAGAGAAGCATCAGCAAGACATAACTTTCATAGCAGACTTTTTAGCTGATGCTACATTTTAGAAAATGGTATTTGTTATGTCTGGTTTCACTCAGATAACTGCTTCCTGATGCCTTCCTCAGTTCTCAGATGTGACATTAGCTTAGGCAAGCCACAGAACCAATATCCTGTCATTTCTGGTTGCCTGCAGCATAAAGGAAGGGAAAACAAGGTTGGGTTTTTTTAATGGATGGACTAGAAAATACTGTTTAATTGTATTTTTGATGCAAAAGCAGAAAAGTCCTGTGATAATTCAGTTCTGTCTTAAAGCAAGATGAAGATTTATTACAGACTTTACTTCTGGTGAGACGTTAGCTGTACCATGAGTTTGCTGAAGAACAGGAACAGACTGTTTCCTAAGTTTTTTAAAGTGAAACTATGTAACTACTGACTGTACTACACGTTGTACAGGAGAACAATTTAGCAGAGTCTAAAGATAATGGAAAGCTCAGCTTTCAATGGAAAGAAAACCTGCAGCATGGTCAGTCCAGTGCACGGTCAGGACACAGCGGTGCTGACTGAATCTGAAGGTCGATTGTATTCACACTTGTCCTCACACTTCTCAGCTAAATAGTAACCAGAAAGAAGAGATTATTGAAAGTTGGAAATGAAAGTATGTCTCTTCCCCTGTTTTCTAGCAACATAAAGCCAACATGAAATATAATGCTATCTAGACCCCTGCTTTCCTCTAATTTTAACACCAGCTCTCACTCTACAAAATAATAACGAACTGCAGCATTTTCACTTCACTGACTATTGGGTTTCTGTGAATTACTTTCATGTCGCTCATCACTGATTGAATTACAGTGTCTACAATGTAAGTAATAAGTATTTTCATATGTCAAACTTTGTAAGATCTTAATTTTGAGTTTATAAACATGTCATACTAATAAAATTGTGTTCAAAGGCAACATGTATAGCTAGCAAGTTCATTGCTGCTGTTGCATAATATTAGTGTTAAGCTCCAGTGACAGATTTATTTCACAGTATAATACACCAGGGAATTAATCTAGATCAGTGGTATTCACTGAGAATTACTCTTCTTCAATGGTGAAGGATTTAAATGAAGAAAGACTATGTATTATGTCATGTTAATGGACAAGACAAGGCTTGTACTATGTCATACAATAATGTCATACAATATACTTAGCAATATACTGCTCACAGAAAATACACATTTTCTGAACTTGAAACTGACTGCTTGAATTTAAGAGATACAATTTATTCTAAGCCTTACATTGTCTGCAGTGTAGTGAGCTTTTCAGCTTTCCCTGGTTTTCCAACTATTTCACTTTTATAATGCTAGAATAAAGCAAGCATGAATTTGTCTACAGAGAGTGAAAATCTAGCTTATATATATATAGCTATATATATTATATATATAATATAGCTATAATAATATAGCTATAGACCTTTTTTAAACTGGATAGCTTTCGGAAACTCACCATTTATGGATGTGGAGCCCCTACCCTGCTGGAGAACCTGCAAACACATTTGAGTATATAGGGTAGAATCTATTGGACGGTTTCTGAAATATTAATCTCTTAAAGCATATTGGAACAGCTTAAAGCAATGAGACAAGTCACTTTGCAACAGGAACTATGTTTTTGTTTTTTCCTAAGGTACGGGGACATAGTGCTATAAGAAAGATATGCAACAGAAATGTTGAACTATTGTCTATCATAATCAAATACAAGGTCACCAAATTCATAAATGGGTCTTACCAGTAGTTATGGACAGAAACAGAGAAACTTCAATCAGCATCACCTAATTTATTGCTTGCAGTTTATTAAATAACACTTGCAAAGAGGTAGAAGGTTACCTCAGCTTTTTTACATTTGTACTGTAGGATATGTTCCCTGTCTGGGAGATACTACAGCTTACCAGATGTCTCCCAGATGGATTAATCTGATACAAAGTCATACACAGAAGTCAGGTTAACAACTTGGCAAATAAAATCCAACACACAGGAAATTCTTATACTTGATTCAGCAGGCAGCAATATGACCTTTATTAATGTTTAAGGAAAAACAAGAGGAAAAGTTTAGATACTTGGAATAGAAAACTTCTGGTTAGAATATCAGGGAAACTTTTACTTGGGCACTCCTAAGCTCTACCCAAAGCTAAAAGAAAGAAAAAACCAAAAAAGTTTAGCATACTTAGAACAGAAAACTTCTTGGTGGTGAAACTTTCAGTTTGCTAAACCCTTATAAATATCATATCATGACATCTGCTCAAACCAGATGGATTAAATGGATTGAAGAAAACTTCTGAACTGAAAACAAAACACATCATCTTTCACATACTCTTAGGGCCTAACCCTATTACTTTAAAAGCCATTCAAGCCCTAACAATGACCTACTATTTCTATCAGTTACTAGCCAAAGAATCATGCTTCTTCACGAGCAGAAGCAGACGCTAACAGCATGAGCAAAGCTCAACTTTGATGGAAAACTGAAACAACTACCAAAGGACAAATGACATTAGGATAGAATAATTTTATCTCGTAACAGCTCTGTCTGCTTTTTAGTGAAGACACCTCACCTGGGCACTCTGCAAACACTATATTCAAAATGTAAATATATACTATTATAGTTATCTGAAGGGTTATTCACAGAGTCTGGCATTATGAACCCTTGTTTTGTAGCAGAATTGTCTAATGCAGATGCCTAAAGTTATGCAATTTTGCTTTTGCTGGGATAGCTTTTAGCCAGCGAGCTCAGGCAAGCGGTGTGATTGCATCAGCAGTCTGGCAGCACAGGGAATACAACAGAACACATGCCCTAGGGTGGAGGGAATGCCACTTCTGTCAGCAACATTAGTTAGCTTAAGGTGATTACGACACTATAACCCTGTCTTGCCAACCTGCCAAAGCAATCATCCAAATTGCATTAGAGTACTTCCAGATAATACATTGGAATGCTACTTTTAACACCGGGGATCCAGTCACACTATTTGTTATAACATTTCCTTTACTCCGCTTTATGTTGCATACGAAGTTCGTATTTCTCTCCTGGCAGTTGTGTGTCACTAATTTGTGTAGAATATTTCATGTGTACGGTGACTTTATAGATTCGAAAATCATGTAAAGAATAAAACAGCTGGACTGTGGTTTTCAAGTCTGATTCTAGTACCAGTTTTCAGTTTGTTATTCGTTTACCTCAGTCTTCTACAACTCTTCAGGAAAGCATTTGTTAGGAGACTACTGCAACATCATTTCAAGTGACATAACTTCTTACTGTGAGTAGTACGCTGGTTTAGATATGTCTGCACTTTAATTCAGTGCCTTCCTTGACTACAAGAGCCAGGTGGGCTGAATTTCAGCTCAGCACTCCCAGAGCCTTGGAGAAAAAGTGATAGGGTTTACAGCCCTTAGTAATTTTAAATTGGCTTTAGTCCCATTTTCGGTTTGAAATTATTTATTTAGCACAATTTTTTGAATTACAGTGGCTGATAAGGTGCTTTTAGTCATACACTTTGAGGGCTCTTATCTGCCTTTATAAAAGGGGCTACAGGAAGCTGGGCACAAGTGGCAGTTTCTCAGTTTATCCTCTTGTGTAAAGCACAGTGATTAGCTTTCTAGGATCTGGATAAAGAAAATTATTTGGTTTGATTCTGGTTTGTTTTGGTTTCTATTGCTGTTTGTCAAATACACAGGATGTAAAGCCAAAGTGTCTTCTACATTCTCTGGGGAGACCATCTGGGGTTTGTGGCAGTCCTTAGTTCCTGGAAGCACAGCCTGTAGCTCAGGCCAGACAGCTGGGTTGTGCCATGACTTTTATATCCTTTTTGCTTATAAAGATTGCAGAATTGAACACAGTATTTCAGTTGGAAAGGACCTACAACAATCATCTAGTCCAACTGCATGACAACTACACATTAAATAATCAGGTTTTACCATACAGACAAAAAACATTAGGAAATATATTTGTTCTAGATTTACACATTTCAGATCCAGTTCCCTTGGCATTACATGACCTCAGTGGGAATATTACCTAAGTGAGGAGTGAGGTCTTCAGCTTTCAGTGATATGCTTGTAATGTACAAAGAAAACACAAAAGAAAACAGACGACTAAAACTTGCACTTGTAGTGGTTTCAGTTACTAATGTCATCTTCATTTCAATACCATTTGATACGTGCTCCATTTTTTAGGATACTTTGAAGTATTCTTGCTGAACACCAAATTAATTTTAAATTGGCTAGAGAGGTACGTATTAGTGCCAAACATAAAAATCAGTTCTAAAATGGATTTTCATATCCTGAGGGTAGACACTATATTTTAAAGGATTTACAAATGTCAAGGTCACTGTAGCTTTTTATTTAGCAAAGTCATTTTGGGAAGTAGAACGTGTTACACCTTTTTGCAACAGATTTTTTTAACTTAAATTCACCTTTGATGTTGCAAGATTCTATAAAATAGAAAAGAAAAGAAGTTTGCTTCTTGACAGCAGAACTGTGACTCAGGAGCTTGGCTATGCTACATCAGTTTAAATTAATCTTTCTTAGCAGGACTGTTGCTTGGAAAAAAATCATACTGAATAATCTGGAGAAAAACTGACATTCCATAATTAACTAAGGGTCACACTGCTTTTTAATCTATTATCATTAAGGGGCAAAGAGTTATTTGTACAGCATTCAAGTATAAGCATATTACATAAACCAAGCAACACAATACCAGTTCCATTTCCCTACTGTAAATTACAACTTTTTTCAGCTGGTCCACTTCAAGTATCCTTGAAATACTTGAACATACTGATTTCAGTACTCAAGTAGGAAATACCTTCTTCTGAATAATTTCTCTTTAATCTCTTCAATGCTGCCTGTTCAGCATCTCTTTGATTTATGCAGACGACATATCCCTTCTGCAAAACTGGAGTCAGTCTAGTTTGTATCCAGTCCAGACCATTCCTCAGTTCTACCTATTCTTGCCCATACTAGGTGCATTTAGGTGGATAGAACAGTGCTGCATCTCAAAATATGAACGCATGTGTATTTTACTGTATTAAATTATCCATTTACCTCACAATAAATGAGTTACAGTCAATGCTCAAAATGTACCTCCAAGATGGGCATAGTTTACAATTGTAAGCATCACAGACACCAGAATACAGGAATGTTTGACAGCTGTGTGGCAGGTACACCCACCCAGACAAAAGCCCTGACAAGGACCTGACAAAAGCCCAAAGCCTCTGGAATCTTCCCACCACAGAAAAAGGCTGGGAAAACTCGCCATATGCACAACTCTTGTCCCACCCACATAGTGATGCTTGGTGGGTGCAGGAGCAGGAAGTTGGGTCCTGAGCCCATAAAGGGCTACATGACCACAGCTGACCAAAGTTCAGATCCGACCACAGCTTTGACAGTATTTTTACAAAACTTATCAGTAAAAATAGAAGTTAATATGTAAAAAAGGAAGTGCCTGCACTCTCACCCTTGATCTCAGACTTGTATTTTCACAATGAATTTGTCTTCTGCTGTGGACTTGTAGCTGGATATGGTGAGCATCTCTGGGTATGTCCTGCTTAACTTTGCTCATTATGCTCAGCTGGTAGCTTGCTTTCCCTCAGAGAGACACTGGCCAGTGCTGTTTCCTGATGTTTACTTTTGTGCAGCTTGTCTGTAGTCTTAAGTATACTTTCTCATTATTCAGTGGCAAGTAATTTTTCTTATGTTTAATCTTTCCTGCTTGGGTTTTCTGCTCCTTTATCTCTTCAGGTTTCCAACTGACTTTTGGTTTGCCTTTCATTTCATACCTTTCTTCTCAAGTTCTCGCTCCTTTTTCAAAACCCTCTGTCTCCTTCCTCTAGAAAATACCTAGAGGCTGTCTTCAGAACTACTTCATGCCTGTCCTTAATGAAAACGGTTTCATGACTTGATCTGTCCCTAAATCAATGAAGTTGACCTACTCACAAAATACATCAGAATCATTTTATAGAAAAGTGAAAAAGAGAAAGAAAAATCTTGGGAGTTAGAAGATAAGTAACAATTTAGTCTCTACTCTTAAGGATGTCCAAGAAAGGTCACTGCACTGGGAGGGAGGAGAGGGAAGTGTGGCTGATGACGTTAAAATGCCAACCTCTCCCTCAAACAGAATTTAGAATTTTAGGTGTGCAAACTCCACGCTCTTAAAATTTGTATGTAACTTTGTCTTAACAAGTTTGATGCTGAATGAATAGAAAGGAAAATGCCAATGTGTTGAGGGTTTTGTGTGTTTTGTTGTTTTGGTTTGGTTTTCCTCTGGGAAAACCTGGAATGAGTAATGGGCTTGAATAACATTCTCCAGTTAATGTACTGCTTAACAGACAAGCTTCTTTCAGCACAGATAAGAAATTACTTCCAGTAAGTGAAGCTTATACAAAGTGTAAATAAGGATCTGCTGCTTTGCTCCTATCATGGGCTACTAAACCAGAAAGATTACTAGTACATTTTGCAAACCCTTGTTTGCAGGCCTTGTTTGCTTAGCAATGTGGTGCACTTTCCACATTAATTGATTTGCAAACAAGACACATTGAAAAAACCAAAAAGCCCAAAACAAAAATCCCCTGCAAAATAAACCCTCAACAGCACCTGACTAAGGCCATACAGGGAGAGTAGGGGTCTTCGCCTCTGCACAGCTCTTGGGAATAGTGACGCAGAGCACCAAAGAAACCTCAAGAAGCTTCCTCCTATTCCTCTTGTCACAGTGGCAGACTTTTATGGAAGAAATTCCACCCCTCACCCCCACACTCATTTTTGCATTCTTCCAAATGTTTTTCTGAACATGAGACAACGGAGTTCTCTTCCACTAAGTGAAGAGAGTGAAAGTGCAAGGTATGACTTCCATACAATTTTTTTTTTTTCTATAACAGAAATCAAACTACAGCAGCCAATGTCTTTACAGTTCCAAATCTCTCTCCATTATCATTCTGTCAAAATAGCTATTATTATGACCACTTGACTGCTATGCTCCCAAGGCTGTGTTCAACAATGCCTTGTTCCTGTTTGTTCCACCACTTTATAACAGCAGGCACAAAGGCTACTTTAGAATTAAAAAAAAAAAAAGCAGTATGTCCTGTCTTCCTCCCAAATTAAGGAACTAATAGTAGGAAATTACAGTGGTTCCCTAGACCAGGGTATGTCATATGCATGTTCTCCTCCGATATATAGTAAATTTAAATTGCTGCAATTCAAGTATATCTCCAGAGGACTTCTTGAAGTCATCAAAAATTCTTTTTACAGCAGAGAAGCTTCTTCTGACCAATGAAGTTCTCAGAGTAGAAATGGATATACATACTAGCATCTAAAAATAGTTGAGACACAAAGTTAAAAAAATTAAAATCATACTCAAACAAAACAAGAGTCTGTACGTCCTGACTCTTCAGGGTTTGAGAAATATTTGGATTTATGTAAATGGCAATTCTGGTGATGAAACCTGTTGTATCAGTTTTAATCCTTACAGTTGTACACCAATAGTTTTAAGACCAAACAAATTCCAGGTAGAATGCTGTAGAATGATGATGTCCTCACTGAGCAAATACTTTGTGCAGTACCTGGACATCAGTGGGACTATTAGCAAAAACAAGGTTCTGAATTGTTCAGTGGTGGGGCAGAAGTGGGCTTCAGTCTTTGCTTCTGGTCTCTCAGAGTCCAAGACCAACCTCTGGTTAAGCCTGAAGAAAGCCTTATGTAGTGCTGCCTTGTTAGAATGTGTTACTTCCACACAGGCTGCAGCTGTATAACCATTTTGCTCTTTCCTCTTCCGAGGGCTGCCCTTAGAGATTCATTTAAGTATGTGGATTGCACATACAGTATTTTGTAGACAAGTTAAACCAAACCTTACTACCTTGGGCTTTATCTTCATGCTAACACAGCTACTTGTCTCCTTACTCACCTCCTTTGTGTGCAGCCAACTGCAACATCCAGTGGAGACAGCAAAAAATACCAAGAAGCATTAAAAAACCTCATGATCAATAATGATCTAGAGCATGATCTACAAATCCCACACTGCAGCTTTTCTTCCACATCTAGTCTATTTCTAGTCTCACTATATCAGGATGATGATCTAACAGCATCTTAATCGCTCCAAAAAACTGTAGCATTGCTGCTCTCATAATCATATTTAGCCTGTTGTCAGGATGCAAATAAGTATTTTCCTGTCGTGGTTTAAGCCTCTCATGCAGTTCGCTCACTCACTCCCCCATCTTTCTTCCCCCCAGCTCCCCAGGGAATGGGGAGGGGAATCGAAAGAATGTAACTCCCACAAGTTGAGAGAAGAACAGTCCAGTAACTAAGGTATAACACAAATCACTGCTGCTACCATCAATAATGATGACAAGGGAAATACAAGGAAAGAGAATACAACTGCTCACCATTCGATACCAAGCCCGATCCAGCAGCAAACCCCCCTCTTCCGGGTTCCTGCCCTTAGTTTTTACATCCTGGGCATGATGTGCTGTGGTATGGAATACCTCTTTGGTCACTTTGGGTCAGGTGCTCTGTCCCTGCTCCCTCCCGGTCCCCTCCTCCCTGGCAGAGCAGGAGGCTCAGAAAGTCCTTGGTCAGACCAAACATTCTAAGCAGTAACTGAAAATACTGGTGTTATTAGCACTGTTCCCAGGCCAAAAGTCAAAAACACAGCGCTGCACCAGCTACCGAGAAGGAGAAAAATGACTACTACAGCTGAACCCATGACATTTCCCAAAAAATTGTGAGCCCACAAACTCATACCATCCAAACATAAACTTATCTTTTTTGAGTGGAATCTTACATAGTACTTTTTTTTTAATATAAATAAACCTGTTTATCATTCAATGTGTCACTGATTTGCTGCTTTTATAAATGATTGTAAAGGACAGGCTGAGTTGTACTTCCACTACTTTGGATGATGGTATCTGCCCCTGGCCACTGCTGACTGGATGTCAATAACAGACAAATTTATGCTGTGGGTAACTTTTTACTGCTTTTATATTTATGGTGTGTAAAACATCAGTGTGTAAAGCCAGCTTTCTTGGTTTTCTTTTCCCCAAACTTGTATTTCTTACCAACTCAATAAATATTAATTGGGAACTTGATAGTGTTCTTAGTTCTGACAGGAAACACATTTAAAGTTATATCACTACTTCACCATCTGGTAACTGATGTGCAAATTAGTAACTGGAATGTACTAGACAGCTACAGGGGAAATAAGGATGTTTAGTATGCCTATGAATTTAACAGACCTGCCGCATAAAAAGGTCATCTATGTCATTACCCAGGAGTGAACTAGAAGTTAGGCCAATTTAAACAGGATGTAGCAGCACAGCCACCATAGACTTGCATTTTCAATCCTGATGCTCCCATCTGCTATAACTGCATGTTGACCAGCATATCCCAGAAAACCTTTTGGATGTTCTACAAACCACAAGCCACACACAATCCTGCCAGCGTTACTTTTAAAGTTTCAGTAGACTTAGAAAGAACAGTACTGCTGGTGTCTTCAAGATAGAAAGTACATTTGCACACTGTGCCAATTCTTCCACCTGTTCCCAAGCTCATAGATGTTTCCTAACTTAGAGTAATGACAGCAAAAAATATGTAGTAATTGATTGTGAGAAATTGCTGCTAAATTTCTGCTTTTCTCCTAGATCCCTTCTGAATGCCACATGCTTTCCCAGTCTTTTCCAACTCTGTCACAAATCCATCTGGATGAACTTAAGGCTGCCATCCAATCTGCTCAGTGGGACCACTGTGACCACCCACAATGGCCAGATTTTTCCCCAAATTGCCAGTGTTCAGTCAGAAAATAAGCACGGCCTAAGACCCTTTAGGTGTGCTGCACATATTGTGCCAGGTCCATCATGACTCTGCCAGGAAAAGAAGTGGCCTTAAGGACTTTATGGTAAGACCTGAGCTTTCATCAGTCAAGTCTGAGGATTCCCCCACACACCCACTCTCCCCCTTTTGAGATTACAGCCTCTGGGCTCAGAAAAAAGGGCAGGTTTGTCTGGATCAGCTTTTCTGGTGTCAGTAGTAGCTAATTGGTAACTGTCTCTGTATTCAAAACTCATGATGCAGAATGCCTGCAATTACAGGCTGCACTTCATCCATGCTGCTTGTCTTGGCCAGACACTGTTGCTATCCTGAAGCAGTGTATTAACGTCTATGCCAGAAAGATCTTACTACCTTGCTGTTGAGGTAAAGTGTCAGGAGGAAAAGAAAAGTCTCTCCAGACAAAGGCTAATGAGAATGGTATTGAGAAAGCAGTTAGGTCTGAAAACAAGCTCTGTCCTGTTGAGGGAAAGAATGGAAGGCTCATCTCTCATTTTGGAAAATTATTTAAGACTTGACTGCGGCAGATTTTGTGTATCACATAAGGCATCACCCAGTAGAGACATGGATGGCCCTGATCTCCTGTCAGGCAGTTGTAGGGAGTGATAAGGGCCCCCCTGAGCCTTCTCTTCTCCATCTGAACCCCCCAGGTCCCTCAGCCCTTCCCCATCACACTGTGCTCCAGGCCC
>JAOEHY010024814.1:0-28900 GCA_025447955.1 Psilopsiagon aurifrons | reverse complement strand
GAACTTCACCTGACTGCCATGATTTTTCAAATATGACAGACAGTGGCTTAGCAACTTCATTTGCAGCTCCTTCAGGAGGCATGGATGGATTTCGTCACATCCCATGGACTTGTACACATCCAGGTTCCTAAGACGGCCTCAAAACAGATCCTTTCCTAGAGTGGGCCAACAGTCTTCATTCTCAAAGTCCCTGCAACTGCCTTCGAAGACTTGGGTAATGTGGTCAGAGCATTTGCCAGTGAAGACTGAAGCAAAGAAGTCATTAAGAACCTTCACCTTCTCCAAATCCAGAGTAGCCAGTTCTCCTGATAGCTTCTGGAGAGGGCCCACATTGTCCCTAGCCTGTCTTTTCATTGCAATGTACCTGTAGAATCTCTTCCTCTTATCCTTAACATCCCTACCAAAGTTTAATTCTAAGTGGGCCTTAGCCTTCCTAATCTGATCCCTAGCTTCCCGAACAACATCCCTGAATTCTTCCCAGGCCACCTGTCCTTTCTTCCACCTTTTATAAGCCTCTTTTTCCTTCAAATTTTCCTCAGCAGCTCCTTATCCCTCCAAGAGGCTCTCCTGCCACACTTCCTTTTAGTAGGGATGGATCTTCTGGTTCTTAATATATCCTTGTGGCAACTACTGATTTCCCCTTATGTTATTACTATTTTTTGTTTCACAACTACAGGGGTGAAGGATGACCTTAATCTGAAAAAGTTTGTCTTGGGAAGCTTTTCATACACTGGGGTGTGCTCTTTTGAAAGGGAGAGAACCACTGACCACAGAAGGCAAGCTTAAATTAGTACATATCCTCAGGGCAAACCTCCTGTTCTCTGCACTTGCCTGAAGCCAACACAGCTCTCCTACTTTACTTAGTGGTGCAAACTAACCCAATTTCCATCCTCATGTATCTCAATAGCACCTAGGTGAAGACACTTTCCCAAACTTAATGTTAAAAACTTTGTCTAATACATATACATCTATCACCACCATGAGAACAATTTTTGCTTGAGCTTAATATAATTAGTTCTTAGTATTAGGATTTTCACTGTTAACATTTATGCTTTAATAGCAAACTATTAGTAATTTTTTATATATACGTATATATACACAAACATATACATGGACATGAAATACTCTGAAATGTAGTTTTAATGCTAGCTTTGGTTTGTTTCTCTAAAATTTCTTTTAGAGCTCACAAGATATTTTCAAAGCATTTTCAAAAAACAAGACAAAAAAATAAGTACTAAACTGTTACCTAAAATTTTGGGGACTTTTTTCCGAGTCTGCTAGGTGATCTGGTACCTTTTCCTTGGTTACAAAATGAATTTGTGTATTTCAGGGTATTGGATTAGTGTGGGTAATCTCTTTTTTTCTTTTCCTTTTATTCCATGCTGGAATGAGTAAATAGCAGTTCCAGTTAAGAAAAGTCTACAATTGAAAAATTACACAGTTCTGTGATAACTGACAATTGTGTATGTTAATAGCTGCATAGCTATAGGTAGCAAACTCTTCCTCTGTTTCAAAGTGGGCTGCTTTTATCATTTATATAAACTTGGTTTTCTTTCTTTCCTTCTGTTTTAATGATTTGGAAACAAAAATGTGGTCCTGATAATAGTGTCTTTTGACTCATAGAATCAAGATGGCAGAGGCAACATCAGTATTATCTTTTTCACTGTCCATTATTTTCCTTAAAATTTCCGCAGCGATAATGCAACAAGTCCCCCAAATACAGACAGAACTAATAAGTCTGGATCTAAAGTGAGACTTAAGAGGAATTTTGGGCCCCAAATATTTTAGATTCTTCCTATGTTCCTGAGAAAATCTGAAAAGCCTCAGTTGTAAGTCTGAATTTCACTACATACGCATCTTCTTCTTGTGCACATACTTGGAAATACCTCTAAAATACCTTTATCTTATAACCGATGCTTAGCAGAGTGTGTGAATCATATGTTATTGAAGGACTTGCTAGGAGATAGAATCATAGAATGGTTAGGGTTGGAAAGGACCTTAATTTAGTTCCAACCCCTCTGCCATGGCCCGGGATGCCTCTCACTAGACGCTGCTCAAGGCTCTGCCTAACCTGGCCTTGAACATGGCTAGAGATGGAGCATTCACAACTTCCTTGGACAACCTATTCCAGTGCCTCACCACCCTCACAGTAAAGAATTTCTTCCTCATACCTAACCTAAATATCCCCTGTTTAAGTTTGAACCTATTACCCATTGTCCTATCACTACAGCCCCTGATGGAGAGTCCTGCTCTGGCATCCTTGTAAGCCCTCCTTAGGTACTGGAAGATTGTTATAAGGTTTCCATGCAGCCTTCTCTTCTCCAGACTGAACAGCCCCAATTTTCTTAACCTGTCTTCATTTGGGTGGTGCTTTGGCCACTTTATCATCCTAATAGTTTTAGTTATTTAAAGAACAGAGGAGCAGCAGGGAAAAGCAGGATGAAAAGTTGCAGGACTGGTATAAGAAAGAGCATGAGGGTTGGACTACTTCTACAGAGCAAAATAGGGAAATCATATTCTTTATACTTCTTCATAGTTAGTATACTGGCATTGGAGACCATGTCTGATAAGGCTATTCAGAAGGCTTTGTAGGGACTAGTAGGCCTAATCCTTTTGACAAAGTCTTAAAAAAATTCTGGGCCAATTTTTGGGTTGACATTACTGTTCTTATTAACCAAGTTTTTTACATGGATAGGGCAAGTCATGTCATTTATGAGTGATGAAACAGACGTCAGAGAGCAGCTTGTGGTGATCATTACTGCTTTTGGGGATTCATAAAAATATTCTGAAAATTTTGTTCAAAACCTCTTCATAATAAAACTATATCATTCCAGAAAATTACTAGAATTATATGATTCACCTCCAGATTATAAAAACTTAAAATTCAGTATCCAAATGGTGATTTCTGTTCATTAGTGAGGGTGTCAATTTCTAACAAAAATACTTGAATGCTTAGTCATATGGGTTTTTGGTCAGTTACTTAGACATCCAAACCCATATAAGACATCAAAGGGTAGGTGTCCAGGACATCTGCATGTGTTTGAAACATTTCAGTGAAACTACAGTATAATCAAAGCATTCAGAGTATCAATAGGAGATAAAGTAGGATATCTTAAAGCATCTAAGATGGACATGGTACATGCAAGTGACTGAATTGGGCTTGATAAAATAAATATAGTCTGGAAAACTATTTAGCTCACCTAATGTAATGTCTTATATCAGGAAATGTAAGAGGTGAATAGCTCTTCAGACTCTATAAACTGTTTTGACTAGACTGTACTAGAAAATTAGACACCTGAATAGAGTCAATGAGTAACATAAGAATCTGCAGTTATACAACTTCATTTAGATATCAGCAATCCAGAGTTAAATACATCCTTCCTCTCTCAACAGGAAAGTTCATAGAAGAAAATGACAGAGTTCCTCCATAAAAAGATTTAGTTTCCAAAATTCTCTTTAAACAAGCCTGATGAGCTCATCAAGTAACATGAAATTTAAGAAACTAAATATTATTTAAATATTTATTATTTAATTTTTCAGATATTTTACTCACTGAAAAAAATCCATCATTCCATTGTATTTAAAAAATTTCAAGGATTTCTCAGATTTTCATTTTTTTCCATGTTATAAAATATAATTGAAATGTAAAATCTGAAAGAAAACTGAAATGTGTACTCAAGAAGCAGATAAAGCTTATAGCAGTGATGCTCATTCATTAATATGAAGAGTCAACATCTAACACATTTACACCAGTTTTTTGAAAACTATTATTCATTTGCTAAGAAGTGGAGAGTGCAGATGGCAGATGCAAGCAACACTCCGAAGTATGAATTGTCTCTTTATCTGACCCATTTCTCTAACATCAATTAACTCAGGAACTACTCTGTAAAGACATTAGTCATGCACTGCTGGAACAATCGACTAAACAGGCTCATTACAAGAAAAGCAACAGAAGTACAGATGTAGGCACAAAGCTGCCCCAGTATCTACCACAGTCATGAAACTCCAAACCTAAGAATTTGTTTGGGTATTTTTTTCCTTGGAAATGAATAGCAAGAGGCAGCTAATAAAATTCTTGGGAGGATGGAAAATCCCAAATGTGCATTGCACATGAAGGCAGTATCCCACTCTTTCATTGCAATTCAGCACTGTCAGCCAAAGCTACATGTTTGAGAGGCAGTTCTATTCTGGGAAGTGTTCCAGATTCACTTATGAGAAAACGAATCATTCTATGACCAGCATATGCTAAACAACTTATTCCATACAGGTTAAGGGATATTCTTCCATTTCATACATCACTTTGTAACCTGAAATGAATAAATACACATCACGTACAGAGCAAATACCACTCAAATAGCACATTGTAGCACTGAACCTGCTTCTGACTGCACATCAGCTGGTAAGTAATTCAAGTCCAGAGTAGGCTTGGGTTTTTTTCATTTTCTCCTCCCAGTGCTGGTCACAGTGTACTCTTCAGTTACTAATACATTAAAGGATTTTCCCTGACACTATTAAAACTTTTATCACAGACAAATAATAAAGTAATGTGATTGACCAAAAAGAGCATCCCATCTTTGATCTAACAATAGAAAGATCAAGCAATTCTTATGTTTAGTTGAGCTCATAAATTATACACTAATACTGAGCCACTTGAGTGGTTATCCCAAGGCCCTGAATTCCTTCTTGAGACCTTTCAGGCTTCTTTATGAGGTTTCCTCAGTGCCTGTGTGGAAGACTAATAAAGGATAGTAGTCACAGGGCCATACCAGACAAGTGAGTTTTCTAGTGACGTCCCTTAGCCCAGAAAGGCAACAGGTTTCTCTGTGAGTCTGATCAGGTCAACTGCAATGGGACACTCTGCTCCCCTTAGAGTGGAATCACCCATCACCACCACTTTTGTTTTCTCTAGTACAGCTGGTCATAATACCAGATGTTCTCTGAATCTTCTGTGGGAACTCCTCTGACCTGGAAGATCCCTTATGATCATCATCCTCCTCACTTTCCTGATCCTGAAGTACAAGGGCCTGGAATCTGTTGTAGAAGGATACTTGGAAGGTGACATGAGCTGGGGGATAATACACTGCCTACTCCGAGGAGTAAACCATTTCCAATGTCCCTTGTCTGCTAGGTCTCTTCCATCTGCCTGAGGGCAAGAAGTAGGGGATTCTAAGTTCTTTTGTTTCAGGTGGATCACTTGTTTCTCTTGGGGATGGTAGAGTGCTGGTGTACCAAACTCTTCCTCAGATTCCCTTATGTTCCTTAGCCATTCTACGTCTTCCCATAGGTCTGCCACCATGCAGAGCAAATCATCGACCTGCTGAAATCTTACACAGCTGCCACCTAACATCATGGACAGGCTCTGACACTCGCTACAGCCAGACAGCTGGACATCACATGCTTAGCCGGGACCTGTGTCTGGGTCACTGTGTCCTTTCTGGCCAGCAGAGAGGTCTCAGTTATCTTTGCTTTCTGCTGAGAGGATGTCATGCTGGAGCACTGCCTCTATGACCGCTGGCATCTCTGCAGTCTGCAGGGGTACTTGGCCCTGCCTGCTCACCCTGATGCAGCACGTCAAACCCCGGCGCCAAGCTCACAAAGGCGGTGTTTACCGCTCAGGGCAGTGCTGTCACTCCTGGCAGCGCCCTTGTGAATCAGCTGCTGAGTCAGCAGCGCTGCCAGCTCCTGAGTGTGGCTTGAGGTTCCCTCAGTGGCTCTGGCTGCTAGGGAGTAAGGCTCCTCTACTCTGTGCTTCCCCCCACCCCCCCCCCGTTCTAGTGCTGAAGGCATCCTCTCTGGGGTTACTCACCTTGGTAAATGACTGTTAATGGAATGGTCTCTTCTGAAGTATGCTCTTTGCAGCACTATAAACCTCCAGTAATCCAGTAGCAAACCATTGACTCAGCTGCTTTCTTCCCTGCAACCCACTAAAATGCTTTTAAAGGTTTTATACTGATGAAAGCCACTATAATACCATGCTGCCTTCCATTACATTACTTAGGAAAAGGGAACTTAAGTTGCTTGGATGGTTTTTGAGGGCTAAAGAACATTTTGAGTAAATATGAGACAGAAAAGATGATAAAGACAGGTAGCTAATGATCATTAAAAATAATTGTAGAAAAGGGATTTAAACTGATTTCTAAACAGAAATTTGCCTATTATAGACATCCAGCTCCTTCAGCTAACACATACAAATCACATTCGAAGGTTAGTAAATCAAAGCAGTCCAACAAAAGAAATCCGTTTCATCTTGACTTTAAAATGAGTGAGAATACAGTCAGGATATGTTTAAACTGTCTTTTCCCTTTATCTTCAAAGTTGGAAACAAAAATCTAAAACTGAAATAATACATTTGGATAAAGAAAAATAATCATGATGGTACTTCATTAGTTTTAATTACATCAAATGTAAATTAATTGTGTGAACACAATTTCACACATAGTATAAAAATATTAAAGATATTATGATATTACCTCTTTTTCAAACAGTTCAAAAGCAAGGAAAAGAAACAGAAGATGAGTTAGGAAAAGTTAAGATCATTCATGTGATGTTACCTATCAAAATGTCAAGCATAACCTGAAAACCTTGTGTCAGCAGTGTCCCAAAATGTCATAAAAAAGAAGTTTGAAAGGCAATGCAGAACCTTTTCCTTTAGACAGAGGTGTGATTTGGGTTCAGGCCTGAGAGCAAAGAAACAGTGTTTTAATGCAAACTTCGAGATCACATACCCTTTGTGGTATTAGATGGAACTCTTAAGTCTCTGTAGCATTTCCTCCAGAGCAATATGAAAGTATCATTATTCAGATCACAACGTGAGTAGTGTTGTCCCAGATATACTGGGACAAAAGAATTGTAGAGCTAAGCAAGCAGAATTCCATTAACATGAGCACAACTGCAGCTGCTTACTACAGCAGTGAATTTAACATCTGGATGCTGGAGAGGGACTCCAGAGATCATCAGGGACTGTAGCAATGGCACAAGGGGTAATGGGCTTAAGCAGGGAAAAATCAGGTTAGATATAAGGAAGAAGTTCTTTGCAGTGAGGGTGGAGAGGCACTGGAACATGATGCCCAAAGAAGTGGGAAATGTTTGTCCTGGGTTCAGCTGTAACAGTTGTTCTTCTCCTTCTTAGTAGCTGGTGCAGTGCTGTATTTTTGACGTTCAGCTTGGGAACAATGCTGATAACACTGATGTTTTTAGCTGTTGCTAAGTAATGTTTACTCCAACCAAGGACTTCCTCTTCCTGAGTCTCATGCTCTGCCATGAGGAGGGGCGCTTGAAGCCGGGAGGAAGCAGAGACAGGACACCTGACCCAAACTAGCCAAAGAGGTATTTCATGCCACAGCATGCCATGCCCATTATATAAACTGTGAGGAGAGTTACCCGGTTGCTGCTTGGGTCAGACTGGGTATCAGTTGGCAGGTGGTGAGCAGTTGTATTTTCTTCCCTTGTTATTTCCCTTGACATTATTATTATTGGTGGTAGCAGTAGTGGTTTGCGTTATACCTTAGTAACTGGACTGTTGTTATCTCAATCTGTGGGAGTTCTGGTCTTTTGATTCTTCTCCCTATCCCTCTGAGAACTAGGGGGGAGGAAGAAGGGCGAAGTGAGCGAGTGGTTGCATGGTTCTGAGTTACTGGCTGCACTTAAACCACAGCAGTGCTCCATCCCTGACATTATTCAAGGGCATGTTGGACAGAGCCTTGGGTGATGTAGTCTAGTGTGAAGCATCCCTGCCCATGGCAGAGAGGTTGGAACTAGGTGATCTTAAGGTGCTTTCCAACCCTAACTCTTCTATGACTCTGTGATTGTATGGATAAATGCCACAGATAAGTAAGTAAATGAATAAATAAATAAATGTTAAGGGATTTCTTTTTCATCCTTATTTGATGCATTCAGACAAGAGCAGTTCATTGCTCTTCACACTGATTGTAGTCACAAAAAATACACAAGATACAGATCAGAGGCATGAAAATTTTTATTTAATAAACTTCACTGGCACTATTTTCCTTGTTTCTGAATTGCTTACAAAAAATCTGGATTTCTTGGCATTTATTGTCTTGAATTATTTTTACAAATAATTCTTATTCTTTAACCTTAGTATGCTGACTTGATTTCCTGTATCATCAAGTCTGATGATAATACTGAGCCATTTTTCTTGGTCTTAGTACTCTTTCATGATGTTGTTTGTATACCTTGAATGGATAAATAAAACACTGGGAAAATATAAACATAAAAACATGTTATGCATTTACAAGTGAGCTAGACTAGGGCAATATTGTCTATCAAGCTCATTTGCTTATCTTAAATACTTGGAACTTGTGGTTCTAAGCCAAGCTAGACATCTTAATCAACTTGTTTATTTGGTGAAGAGAAATAACAACCTTAACGGGCCGGCCCTGTGACATGACCTAAGGTCATAAAATCATATGATCATAGAATCATAGGATTCTTTAAGCTGGAGAAAACCCTTAAGATCATTGAGTCCAACCATTAATGTCATGTTAACAAGTCCACCACTAAACCATTTACCTAAGTATCACATGTTCATGAATTTCAGTACCTCAGGGATTGTGACTACTGTTTCCTTGAGGAGCCAGTTCCAATGCTTGACAGCTCTTTCAGGGAAGACATTTTTCCTAATTTCCAATTTGAACCTCCCTTGGCACAACTTGAGGCCATTTCTTCTTGTCATATCACTTGTTACTTGGGAGAAAAGTACAATACCTACCTCACTACAACCTCCTTTCAGATAGCTGCAGAGAGTGATAAAGTCTCCCCTCAGTGCCTTTTTCTCTAGGCTAAACAACTCCTGTTCCCTCAACTGCTCCTCAGAAGACTTGTTTATCCCAGCTGAATTGTCTTCTAGAAGTTCTCTCTACTGATTAATTCTATCCCCAACACATATACATAGTCCAGAACAGCACAAGTTTTTGTAGGTTACATAGCATGTCTGCCAAATATGTGAGAAAATAGTACTGTGGGACCTATTTTTGGCCTTGTATGTTCTAGCCTGTTGCAAACATCAGACTTAAAGAGACCATGGGAAAAAAAAAAAAAAATATATATATATATATATATCTGCTTCATGGGTCTCTGGAAATAATTTGAGAAATATATTTCACTGCTTAGAATAACAAGAATAATTAATGATCTCAGAGATTTCCATTTGGAAAAAAAAAGTGCAAATCTAAAGGGGTGTTATTTGGGAAATGCAGTGGTTTTCGTATTGCACTTTTTTCTGTAAAAGCAGAGAATTCTTGTAAGCCCTTTATTACTCTGTGCATGTAATGTATTCCTGGCAACGGATTGTTGCAATAAATTCTGTTTCCCTCAGGTGCTACTGTTCCATGAAGGAATGAAAAAAGACATTAGCTTCTTACATTTTTCTAGACCAGAGAATAAAATCTTTGACCACTGGAAGTGTATGTAAAAGGGAGTCATCAGCTTTTATGAATGATATCTCACTAGGCACTAAATGTTTTTTAATGCTGTATAAAATATACAAGAGGAATTCTCCTCTAAAGCAGCCTAATTTCTATTTCTAGTTCTAATTTTGCTAATTACTTATTAACAATTTTAATTATACAGGAGTATTTAAGGGGAGATCAACCCATGTGTTCTTTAAGCTCTGTCCCTATACTGATTAGCAATGGAAGACTCTAGGTTATTATTTCCTTGACAACACTGGACTGAAGTCATGATGGGGAGTCACTGACAGTGCAGCAGGGACACCTATAATCAGAGGCATAAAGCCTAGAGGGATGGTTTGGGCACTCAAGCCCCTCCAAAATTTACATTTGGTATTAAATACTTCAAGTGAAGGTAATGTTTTTGGCTCATTGCCCTTTCCCAGTATTTTGAAACAGTAATGCACTTATTGTCATAATAAAAGCAAAATTCACTGCAAATAGGGAGGAAGAGCACCAATTTGAAAAAAGAAATGTTACCTTTACTACAGCCATATTGAATCTATTTTTCAAGAATGTGTTTCATAATTTCAGGTCCATCTTCTGCCAGGGGATAAATGTGTAATTAATGTGGTCTTTCTGATCTTGCAATAACTCTGCTAAAAGTTGGCAGAAGGCCTCACTAAACATAATTGTCAGGTTCCTCAGTAAGGGTAATAGTAACCACAGCTCCGCATTTGGTTGTTTTTGACGTAGCTACTAATGAATAAAGCTACTATGACTGAAAGTAATGTAGCCTTAATTTCTAAAGCAGTGACTAGATTGTTTATAAACACCGAGAAAACATTTTGTCTTTTTTTTTCCACTCTCATCTGCTGATAACCACAGTACAGATAATCTGCCATCTTATTAAAGCTATTAAACAGTTTATCTTAACGAGTACAAAGTCATATTTGCTAAATAAAAAATTAAGAAATATTTCTCTAAAAGCAGAAATGTGTTTAAAAACTACACTGGATGTTTTACAAACTGAGCTTGAGATGGAGCTGCCAGGTGGCATAGCATTGTCAAAGCAATGCTGTAATTCTTTGCAGAATCTTAGCTAATAAGGATATGTGAGGAGAGGAGTTGTTTAGCTTGTAAGAGAGGTGACTACCACCAGCAGTTTTTCCTCTCATAGACAGTGCCATCAACTGCTTTTGTGAAGCTGTAGTCTGTATCACTGTGGAGACTGGGAAAAGAGGAAGAATCCTTAGAAATATTGACCTCTGCAGTAAGCGAAAGGATGGTGTACTATACATCTCTTCTAGAAATTAATATTGCTATTTCTTTAATTACATCCTGCAAAACCAAATTTTCCAGTTTTGATTTCTTAATCATGAACTCTGCAACAAAATGTACCTTCTTGTGGTTAAAAATAAATAAGTAAATAAAATACATAAAATGATTTAATTAAATCAGCTAAAGGCATAACAAGAAAACTACCATGACATCTGTGTGACCTTTACAATCGGTTAGTACCAAATAGGAAAAATAATAATGTTGTCCAAAAGGTCTTTTTCTCCTGTCTCAGAAAGCAGAGAACCTGAAGGTTTTCTCATCAAAACTGAGACAAAGACAAACTTTCCCATGCGTCACAATTAGTCATTGTTACAAACCTGCAACTGTTGTCAAAAGTCTAATACATTTTTTTTTTATTTATTTTTAAAGAATATATAATGTGCATGGTGTGGGAAATGTTAGGATGTATTGTATCATCTTCTAATTATTAGATCTGAAATCTCAGTGGTAAAGACTTCATACAGCAAAGGAATTTGCATCTTCCTTTTAATCAGTGAAGGCAGGTCAGTGGTAAAACATTGAAGCAGGCAAATTTCAGATGTAATCTTATGTAACAACTTATAGACTCCCAAAGATGAGATGCATCCCAAAGAATGCAGAACCAGTAACTGCTTCTTCCTTGTCTTCATTTCTCTGCCTTAAGAATACTACTGGGTCTTGCAAAAAGTTTGAAATGGCAAAACTCTGCCAGAGTTGCAAAGGCTTAAATTCTACCTATACTGTTCATGGAAATGAACAAACAAACCCTCTGCAGTTACACTGTAGTTTCAAAACAAACTCCTAAATCTACTAATACAAGATTTAGAGATTAAGCACTAAGATTAACTCCTATATTCCCCAGATATTTTGCTATGTCGAAGTAAAAAAAGCCGTAAGAAGGTGGAGCAGCTCATTTGCAAAGAATGCAAACAGATCTCAAAACGAACTATTTCGTCATCTACAAGTCAGAGGAGTGTATTTTCCAAGATATTAATGTTACCGCATCAGTCTTCTGATGTTTTTACAAGCTCTAGGTAAATACAAGCAAAAATTAATAAACAACTATAGGAAAGGAATGTTTTGAAAGAAGAATTAAATATTCTTTTAGTTGAAAACAACAAGTTCCAAATCAATTGTCAGCTGGCTTGAAACCAAAGTCTGATTTCCTAATTTGCCTCAATAGAAATACACGTTTTGTTTGGAACAAAGTCAAAACAATTGGCCTCATTAGGGTTTTTGGAAGAGTATTTCTGAACTGCACAGGTGTATTTTTATCACTTCTGATTGTAAAGGGAAAAAGACCATGTTCAAAATAGAACCAAAGCTGTCTTCACTGCAGGTCTCTGGCGAATGGTTGGTTTGGTCAATGTTAAATATTTAGCTTAGGATGAGAAAACTCAACTCTGGATATTTCTTTTTTCATCTCCAGTAACTCTAAAGAGAAGAAAGTTAGAATGGTGATGTCTCTCGCAGATGTCTAAAATTCAGAAGTTTGGAGTTAAATGTGACAAATCTTGTCCAAGATTCACTTTTAGGTAGGACTCATTAAGATAACTAGAGTGTAGACATATGTGTGTAAGCTAGCTGACTAGCTGTCTGCATAAAACATGACTCTGCACCTACAAACTTAGGCAGAAGGAAGATTCTTTCATGCTGGCTAAAAAAACTATTTTTGTGCAGTTACTTGCTAGATAGCTAGGAAGGAACAAGCATATGGTTTTCATACTTCAAATTGAAATTAAGACTATTTCTGCAAGGACCTTCTGGTACTGTTCACAGTAGTTACAACAAAAAATCATATTGCAGTAAGTTGCAGTGGGGAAAATCCTGTCTGTCTCTTTCACTTATTCTTTGAATTTTTTTTTTTTATATATATATATATATATTATTTCTTTTTTTTTTTAGTGTTAAAGAGTATTTTGAAGTGGCNNNATGCTAAAAACTTCTGCAAAACTAAGGTGGAAGAACTTTGTGCCTGAAATTATTCTGTTACTTTTCTGACATTAAACTTTCATGTCAGATGTTAGTTGAAACTTCTAAGCATGAAGTCATTAGTCATTTTGAAACATGAGAAAGACCAATCAATTCAATTACATGAGCTGACTTGCTAAACTTCTGCTTTGCTTATATATGAAAAAAATAAAAAAAATTGAGTCACACCAATAACTAAGCTACTCAGAAAATAAATATATATATACAATTATACTTCATTCTGGTGGATTTCAATTCACTTTCACAAGGTAAGTTGTGTCAAATATATCAGATAGGTCCTGACTAGAACTGACTATGCAACCTAATATTCCATTAGTTCCATAAAATATCAATTAAGACAGGTTACCACAGAAATTATGAGAGGAAAAAAAACTGAAGTGAGTTAGTTAATCATATTTACAAATGGCTCTGTCATGTAATAGCTCCTTTTGGCCTTGGTTTCTTTGCATTTAAAAAGAGCCATCACATTAAACTATTAATTCACTAGACTTTTCAAAAACCTTTTACTGTGTTTTATGACTTTATATTGCACACATTTCCTTGTAAGCGCTTTTCTTACAAGTTTGTATGACCTTCCGTTTAAAATCCCCTTTGGGGATACTGTATATCTTATCTCAAGTTTATGGGAAAGTATACACGTATTTGCATGAGTATTTTTCTGTATATTTTGCATTCACCAACTTACTCAGTCTGCCAGCCATAAAATAATCAACTTAGCCTTTGTTTCTCCTAGTGGAATTAAAGTATTAGTGGAGAAAAGCGATAACGTTGGAGCTTCACTTGTCATGAAATATCTTTGCTTCTTCCAACTGGGTTAATTTAAACTCATCTTTCATTTCTTGCCTTTCATTTTTATTTATGTTGTGAAAGGAACAGCTGGTGAGTATATTCTTCCACTATGGTTTTTTTTTATTAGTATTTATTAAAAAAACAAAGAATTATGGAGAACAAATTTTATTAGATACACCCTAGAAACAGTTGACCACCTGTCATTGCATAATGAGTGCCTATCCAGACTTTTTATAGTTAATTAAAATGGGAATTAAGCCTTGTCTCCTTCCCATATTGCGGTGAATGACAAAGTTTTGATATGGACCAGTGATGTACTTGGCTTTCACTTGTTCAGGACATCACTTCAGACAACTATTTATGTACCACTGTATTACTGAACCTTTAAAATGAACAAACAAACAAAATAAATAAATAAAAAACATTTCAAAGCAAACAAAAGAAACGTGTATTCTTTAGCTTTGTTATTTAGCTGTGTCAACAAGATGGTATTTTTTTAAGGTAAATTTGATACATCGATAGGATGTCTGAGTTAAAACATAGACACATACTGTAGCTATTAAATTTCAAGCCAGGATTGTGCTCTGAAATGTATGAGGGGGTTGGAAGTGTCCCACATTTCTGTAGCATTTCTGGGCATATTGCAGCAACACATAAATGGTTCATTATGCTGATTTTGGACTGCTGAAGAGGAGTAGATGGAACCAGAAGCCAGGGTCTCTCCTCTATATATGATTCTTGTCAGTACCTGGCAAAAGGTACAGCAAAATCCTTCCAGAGAAGTTTGAAGGGAGCAGCTGTCACCTGCTATATAACCTTTGGCAGTTGAGAGTAAGGAAATGTTTAGTGTGTATGTAATGGTTTCAGATCTACATAATGCAGGCAAAATATAAACATGTTCGATTCATACACATTTTATAGGTGTGACACATTACTTGATTAACTAAAATTCTATGAAGGTTAGGTCTAATAATGGCTTCTAAGATTATTAGTCATACTTAATAGAAAGAAATCTGACCAAAACTGATCACCAAAGCAATATTCATCTGGAGATAGAAAGCAGAAAGAAACATCCCTTACTATTCTTACCTTGCAATAATTGTGCCATCATTCTGTCTCCTTCTGGGATTTCTACCACATAGGCTCCAAGCAAAACAAGTATGAGATAACTTGAAAATGTCTTTTTTACCAATTTATTTACATCTATTATTATTTGAAGAGAAGGCATGCTTAGAGACAAGTAGAGACACTTAGGACAAGCAGGAAGATACTGTTGGGTTATTTAAGCAATAACTTAAATAAAGATGCTGTTTTAACTCAGGTAAACACATCTAAAAAAAAAATACAAAATCAGGATGTATGAAATAAAAAATGTTACTATGTTGGGGTTTATGTAATTTCTAGAAGTCCTTGAATATGGATGTAGAAGGGTAGGTTATGTCTCCCTAGTTCACTCTATTGGCTGAATTTCCTGCTTTCTATTTCTCCTTAAGTAAATTGCTTGAACTTATTCCTATAGTGACAAAATCATAATCACCACAAAGGATGTTGTCAGAGGGTGTTTTAGTTGGTTGCACGCAAAACTGTTCAATTCAGGCTTGTAGAAAGATTTGCTCATCGCTGGCATGATCAACATGAAAAGAAAATAAAAAACAAAGGTCGACTAATATTTTGTGAAAAATATTGCAACTGTTTTATGAAACTTTTTATCTCTTTCATCCATCCTTATATGTTGTAACTTATATTTTTAATACTTAATTCATAATAAACTCTTTCTTCCTCAAGTGTGCTTTCAAAGTTTATTAATAGCAATACCTGAGAGAAAGTCCTTTCTTTATGCATGGACTTCTCAGAACTAAACCACACAAGATGTCAGCAGACATAAAAACCAGTAATAATCTTTGCAGCTACCTATAAATGTAAGTAGAGCAACACTGGTTTACTGGCTGGGTGGTTTTGTGTTGTTTTTTTGTTTGTTTGTTTTGCTGTGGGTTTTGGTTTTTTTTCTTTTTTACCTGGATAAAAGGTTTTTCTAAGCAGAGGAAGAAAAAAATAAAATTAGTCTCACTAATAAAATTAGTCTCGAGCTATGAGATCTGAGGGCTATGGTAAATGTCTGCTTAAGTACATGAGAGACACACAGCTCTGTTTCTGTTGGCTCAACCACCGACAGTGTCAGTGGCTTAAAGTTAAGGGAAGAAGGAAATGTATCAAAACATGATATCAGCATACAAAGAGAAAGAGTTTGTCACTGAAATAGTGAAAGGAGCAACTTGTAGAAAGTTATAAATATAGACTGACACAGCTGTAGACACTCTTGTTCTCCGTTGAGGCAAGTCATATTATTATAGCAGGATAATGGCACAAAATACTGGGTTTGCTTTTCTGTAGTATTTCTGAAAAGCAGAAAATCCTTCTCTTAACATTTCCTATTATTCTAAAGACCACCACCTTTGATCACATGGTGCCTTTTATTTTTGAATACCAGAAAGCAGATCAGTTCTCTCAATTCATATGGTGTTCTTTCAGAAAGAAGGTGTAGGAGGATAGTAAGAATGTTATTTCAGATGTTAAAACAGCTTCTGGCAAAGCAATCATTCCAGCCACTTCACAGTATGGGAGAAGTGTTAGCATTGTGTCAGCTTATTACATTACTTTCTTTCAAACTATTAGCCATTCTGTAAGCATCAGTTTGTTATCGTATAAGTCATTAAGTAACACAAACCATCCAGTTATTCTCAGCCATACTGCACAATTTCTACATAATCTACTCATATGGCTCCTACTTTTCATGATCTTGCAAAATACTTTACATTTTTCTCCAGTAACTCATCATGCCACTGACTCTTTAACCATCATGTTTTATTTTTGCATTTGCAGCTGTACCTACGTGAAGTAGCAAAAGTGGTAGTTCAGTCTCCAAACTCACTCTTGAAGTTCTGGCTTTGCAAATATAAATTTATCCCAGGCATGTTTTTTGGATTTATGACTTATGAAAGCTCTTGACAATTTTTTCAACAAAGAAGTGTGCATAAATTCTACCTACTGTAATTCCATTGAATTAGAAATATGACTCGTCATAATAAAATTTCAAGTAGAATTTAACTGAAGGATGACAACGCAACAGTTCCAAGTCACCTTTTTTCTCCTGAAATAAACAGCAGACACTTCTGTATTTTCTTTAAACTGCAGATTTGACCAGTGAGCTGGTAAGCTGACGGCATTTCTGAACAGCCTGTTGAACAAGAAATAAATGACTAAGAAAGTGGCAGTGCTTAATAGAAATGTCTGTGTGTCTACCACTAGTCAGGTGTGAATTCACAGATCGCTTTTCCAATGCAATCTATGAAAGATCAAATCAAAGCTTCATTTTGGTCATGTTAGTAGTGTAGGAGGTAGAAGTTTTGCTGAATAGCAAAACCTTATTTGTCCTCTTGTACTTACTACTCATATGTAGTTGCTCTTTTTCTGTTACAAAGTTTTCCATTGTAAATCAACCCTTCATTGCACTGAGCAAGGAGGTCAGTACACTAGAATATTCAATATTTTGTGAAGTTACCTATTGGATTTTCTGAAACTAATTAAAAGATGGAATTATGTCTTCAAGCTATACAGCCTAAAACATTCATATCTCTTGCCTCGTCTGCTTAAAAATTAAGCGTCTATATGAGGGACAGATGGTAGCAAACGGGAAAGAATGCATACGTACATGCAATGTGTGTACAAAAGGAAAGAAAAAGACCATCCAGGAGTTTGAACTACTGCTTGATTGGGTTGGGTGTGCTACTTTTTATTTTCAACAGTGAAATATGACCTTTTTCATTAATCGTGACTAAGTTGAATTTGAAATCTAATAAAATTAAATTCCTTAATCCCAGAAAAACAACAAGCCTGCTTTATAGCTGCACAGTATCAGCACATTTAGGCATTTTTAGCAGGAGCCAGTAATTTACTAGCACTGGAAAGAGACAGTCTTTCCCAGTTTCAAAGATAAGATGAATAAAGTTGGTGGGTACAGAACAGCTGGAAAACCAGAATACCAGAAAACCATGCAGTTAATTGTGAAATAATTTAAGTTCTTATTAATATCACAATACCTCCACATAAGCATTATATTTTATTTTTAACTTTTAAATGGGTTTTTATTTGTTTAATTTTGTTTGTATAGTAACTTCCCCAAATTTCCCACAAATGCTGATCAGTTGTGTCACAGAAGGATAGGACACATCCTCAGTGAAAAAATTCCTAAATAACCAAGAACAAGTGCAAGGACCACAGATTCCACATATTCAGACACACATAATATAACACTCTGTATGTTACATCAATACCGAGGGTTGGAAGACATAAATTATGTCCTGCATGCAAGGAAAATAGCTGTGACACACTTATTTGAAATCAGGCAGAGCTCTGTTTGATTGTTTGCAATGAAACTGAATGGGGTAGATTTCTTGGGTAAAAGAATTTTTTTTGGCCATTGTGAAAACAAGCAGCACATTTGACATGGCCAATGTGGTCTTGAATAGAAGATGTTCATGAACTGCAAAGAAGAAGGAACAAGACAGTTGCAATCAAACAGCATAATAACTTGAACCACATTTTCATATGCTGGACTTCAATGCCTCAGTTGTTTGTTGATCTCATTATTGCTTTGCTACAATGGAAATTTTTTCTCACCCAGAAAAGCAATGCCAAATCTAATTACTATAGTATCACTTTAACCCTCACTTAATTTTCTTTCAAAAACTTTTCTTTCAAAGGTTTGGAATTTTTTGATAAAATATGTGCTTTGGGGGGAAAAATAAAATAAAAAACACAAAAAACAACCAACCTCATGCAGATATATGTGTCATGATTTAAAACCAGCTGGTAACTAAGTACTATGCAGCCACTTACTTACTCCCTTCTTCCCTCTCCCCAGGTGGGATGGGGGGGAGAACTGAGACAATGTAAAACCTGTGGGTTGAGATAAGGACAATTTAATAACTGAAATTAAGTAAAATATGATAATAGAAATAATACCAACAATAACAATATTAAAAGCAGGGAAAAAAAAAAAAAAAAAAAAAAAAAAAAAGAAAAAAAGGATAAGTGAAAGTTCAGAAAAACAAGCAATGCACAATGCAATTACTTACCACTCATTGATCAGTACCTAGCCCATCCCAAGCAGCAATAGGGCCCTTATGGGTTAAGTGCCCCACTTATATAGTGAGCATGACATGATGTAAATATCTCTTTAGCTACCTTGGGTTAGGTGTCCTGTCTCTTCTCTTTCCCAGCTTCTTGTGCCACTCCTCACTGGCAGAGCATCAGAGACTGAACGTCGACTGGGGTAAGTGCTATTTAGCAACAATTTAAATATCAGTGTATTCTCAATATTAGTCTCACACTAAAGCTAAAACCTCCATTATTCTAGCAGTGTCCTCTGTAAAGGAAGGGGCAAATTTGAGGTGCATACTCGCACACAAATATGTACCTGTGAAGATAGGAAAAAAAATTATTATTATCCAAATACCATTGAATCAGGGATTTTTTAATTAATTTCTTCTTTCCTTTTCCTGTATTTATTCACTTTTGTGTCTTTATTTCTTCCACATGAATCCTTGAATGGCAAATATTCCTTTAAAATGGCAGTAATGAGAAATAAAATACAAACTGTGAGTTCCTCAGGTCTGTGATTGCACCTTTACTTACTTTACTGGATACTGCTAGAGCTGTGGCTTAGCATATAGGGAGAATTTTGAGGAAGGGAGAAGAGGACTGTGTATATTCTTCAGCAAAATCTGTGAGGTTTCAACTCTGACACTCATGGGAGTATTTCCCTTCTCATTCTGATCTGATTTGAAACACCTGAGGATGTGACCATACCTTTCAAAAACCAGAGAAAGTGGTTATTACTTCAAATTACTTATCAAACTTTCTGAGTTAAATGTATGTGAGAATAATGAAAGAAGCTGAGCTAAACACCTTTTCTATTTTAACACTAATTCAATATGCCTAATTAGCACAAGGAATATAAGATATCTTTAAAAAAAAAAAAAGTTATATAAACCCAATAACAACCTTTAGGTTCCACAATTATAAAAATGCTTTAAAAAACTTAGAATACAGTTTTTTTATTTTTTTTTTTTTTCCCAGACATTTTGATCAAGTCTTCATTCACTGGAAACTGAAAACCTTAATGAGCTGGGATGGTATTTCTTTTAGCAATTCTAAAGGCAGTTTCACAGCTATTTTGCTATTCTTTCCCCTAGTATGTGGTTCAACATGTGGACATACTGGAATCTACAAAACAAAGAAGAGATGTGTGTCAGCTCTAAAAAATCCATATACTTAGTGTGCATATCATGTCCTTTTAAAGGTTAAATCCTTATCTGAATGTGCAGTGTTAGCATTGCTTATATTTATAAATAAGGCAAAAACTTTCTCAAGAAGTGCAGCTTACTTACACCCCTCAGACTTTGGAGGTGAAAATTATTTGATCTAGGAAAATTTTATGGCCTAACAAGCAGAAACATGAAGGCATTTATTCCAATTGATTATGTCAGTGGGAGCTGGAGGCACCATACTGTACTATTTAATTTGTTACCCAACTCTGATAAGCTGGTTATCGTGTTTTGTATGCTGTCTGTAGACATAATGAAAACACAGACTGACTGTGAAAAGATTTTTTAGGTGATAGCAGAATAGTAAAATTAAATATCTCCTAATAAGTTTTACCAATATTTTTTTTTTTTATTTCCACAGTCCAGTCTGAAGTGACAATGGCTGATTAGCCTGCTGGGATAGGTTAAACACTAATCAAGTGTGATATCAAATAATAAATAAAGAAATTTCCATAAACCATATACTGAAAATTAAAAAAAGATAACAATAAAAAATTGTCTTATTGATAAAAATCACACTGTTGCTACCTGAGTGTGTTACAGAGGAACGGTTAGTGTGTGAGACATGTGCTAAAAGGCTTTTGCTTATACTGGCTTTGACACACAGCATATTTTAATTTTTTCATATGATATATAAATACTTTATTTTATAGTCAATACTTATTCATTTTTACGTATTTCATTTTTTAATATATCTGCTAAAATTTAAAATTGATTTAAGATAATCCAGAATAATGCTTCTCCTAGTAGCTGCTAAAATGTAATTCCAGGGGTGTTACTGAAAAATTTTATAAATATTGTATATAACAGCCTTAATAAATTTATATTACTTCAGTTTATCTAGCCAATTTTCCCTTCATTTCGAATTTTGACCTCCAACAATTAGCAATAAAACCCCAAATACTTTCCCACAAGTTTTTTGATATTAGGCAGGCACTTGTGATAAATAAGCAAAACATTGGCTTCTTTCTCTTTTCACATATAAAGGTTTCCATTGGCTTCTTTCTCTTTTCACATATAAAAGTTTCCCATGTGGAGCTATCATGACTAAATCAGAAAAACTTAAAAAACTTAAGCCTGGTAGAAAGTGTCTTATTCTTCAGTGGTTAAAGGGAGTTAGTCTTTCAGCAGACCACTGTATTACACCAAAAGATGTGAAAAAAAATTAGTGAATGACACCAAATATTGTAAATTAATTTTGTGAGGTTATGTTCCAGGGTTTCTTTAATTGTATGTATTTGTATGTATTTTAATTATAAGGATCTTCCCTATTACAAATTAAACAGTATTCAAATTATTTTAACAAACTTATAGCACTTCTTTCTCTTATTTATTGTTCATATGCATTAAAAATATTTATTTATTTTTTTTTTTTAAGTAGAAACTATCAGAGAAACGGTGTTTCTCATGGGATTGCATTTCCATCTAAAATCTAAATAAGAAGTCGGTTGAGAAATGGCTGCCCTCATGAGAATTCTATCTCAATATTTTGACTGGGTAGAACTGGCTAACTTGGTAGAGGGTACTGAAGTTCTGAGATTATTATTTTTATCAGTATTGTGACCTAAAAGTAATATTAGAACTTTTATTTTTTATTGGTATGATAGTAAACAGCCATGTTTTCTTTAGCAATTAAGTGAATATGTAAATGTTTCAAAAGAATATTTAGAATATTGCACAAAAAATAATGGTATGCTGACTGATGCGAAGTTTGTATTTCAACTGTGTTTTTTCATAGGATGTAAGATGACTAAAATACATTGCAAGTGTACGTATTTTTAGCGGTGTATCAATTATTTTGCACATTACCTCATTCTCCCTTCCAAAGAAAGGAATAGTTTTAGAAAGAAAATGGAAATGGAAGAACTTTTGGTTGTAAGATCTTACTCACCTGTCTTGGTCTTCTTATTGTGTACTTGCGGTTATTTCATGTTATGTAGAGTGCCACCAACAGAGCCTGCAATGTGGAAATGTTTAAGTTATTATAACTAAATTTATCAGTAATTCTAAAACTGAGACTTTTCTGAATGTTTTTTGTAGAAGACCTTTTGATATAGTTCTAACTACTGTTGTCAGAAGCATTTTTCTAACCATGCAGTCTCAAATAGTCTTCTAACTGTTAGTTTTTGAGTAAAGGATAGTCAGATCAATTATTTCCATTGACATATATCGTAACACATTTTATTCAAATATGAGAGCATCATGGCAAAACATTTTATCTTGGACAAGAAATTATGAATAAAACCAGTTAATAAAATAAAAATAATTTAAGAACAATTTCAGCTCGTTCTGACTTAATTGCATCTTATTTTTTTTAATGCACTTTAGAATTAATTTTAACTTTATAGATTGGTACCATTTCAGGTAATATTTTTTTGAGAAAGAAAATGTACAGCAATTTTACTCATAAATTAAAAACATGGTAGCTCTGCTCTTAAGGATGAATAGCAAAGGTTTCTTTATGATGCAGTGATTGTTCTGTCCTATTTCATTGATTTGAAGTTTGAAGATGTGAAAGAAAGCCACAGACAATTCTAAGAGTAATGAATCACATTCATCCAATTATGTTTTTCAACCTCTGGGTATTACATAATATTAGAAAAAAGATTATTTTTGGAGTACTTTCCTAACACTGCTTTTGAGTTGACTCTCCAGTGATATCTAGTGAAGATCAGCCCATACTGCTACTTGCTCTTGGTGCTTGTATTTGTACACCTTGTCTCATTATGGTTCTTTTAAGAAAAACTCTTGAACATACCTTATTTATTTTTTAATTCTTCCAAGAATATTTGCTAAATATAATTCTTTCTTTTTTTTTTTCCCCCAAATTAAGTATCCCATTGGAGTAGGAAGCTCTAAATGATGTTTTATTACCTAGCAAATTTTATTTATAAAAATATAAATATTTCATTTTTGTGTTGTTTTCCATAGACTCTAGAGTTTCATTAACAAAATTATACTTTTTTCTCTCCAAACAGTCCTGAAATATATATCAGTAAGGCATCTTTCCTGTTAATCTGTCCTGCAAGAACATGTCTTTACCCAAGCAACAAAGTATGGGGGTTGTTTTGGTTGGGTGTTGTTTTGGTTGGGTTTTGTTTTTATGAAAACATTACCTACAGTGACAAAAAAGCACATTTATTTAGTTGGAGCTTGTATTGGGTCAGACTGTAATGGAATTAACTTTCTCTATAGCAGCCCATATAGTGCTTTGGTTTGCACTTGTGTCTAGAATGGTGTTGGTAACACACCAGTATTTTGATTCCTGCTGAGCAGTGCTCACACAGCATCACTGCTGTCTCTCCAACCTAGGGCCAGTATGCTGGGGGTGGGCAAGAGATTGTCCAGGGAGACAGCCATGGTAGAGACCCAAACTGACCAAAGGGGTATTCCACACTGTATGACATAATGTTCAGCAAAAAACAGCGAGCAGAAAGAAGGATGGGCAGGTGGGATAGGCAGATATTTATTCTTAAGGAGTTTGCTCTGTTGAGGAAGGGAAGTGAGAGTGTGGCTTGGGTCACCAGGTAGGCAGCCTTCCAAAGACCACTCACTGGAGAGTTACATCCAGAAAAGATGTGGAGATAACCATACATACATGTTAATTATACTTACTAATTGCACATATTGATTATACATTTCAAATGTCCGTCTACAAGAAAAAAGAATAAATATTTTCCTTTGGGTCTGACCACTATGTTATTCATCTGAACTAAGCATGCTTTGTTGTATTTCATGCATTATACTGTCTGTTCACTTTGTTAAGACAACACTTACATATGGGGAGGCAGTATTAATATGAAAACCTCTTGTTCACTCCATATATATCTTCATATGTTGCCAGATTTCATGCAATTGAATAAACAAATTATGTAGGTTATTTTGCATGCTGAGGACTGTTACGGAAGAGTTTGGTTTGGTAAGGACCTTAAGATCATCCAGCTCCAACCCCCATGCCGTGGGCAGGGACACCCCACACTAGACCATGTCAACCAAGGCTCTGTCCAACCTGGCTTTGAGCACCGCCAGGGATGGCGCATTTATCACTTCTTTGGGCAACCTGTTCTAGTGGCTCGCCTCCATCAAAGTAACAGACTTCTTCCTTATAGGTAATCTAAACTTCCTCTGTTTACATTTGAACCCGTTACCCCTTGTCCTATCACTACAGTCCCTAATGAATATTTCTTTTCCAGCACACTTGTAGCCCCCCTTCAGGTACTGGAATGTTGCTATGTTATGCTCATTAATTGACTGAGGAAATGCTACTTGTGCTGTTTCTCACTGCTACTGTTTGATGTTATGCTTTATTTAGTGATATAACACTCTTTGTTGATTTTAAGGCTTTTTCTATTTTCTTCTCTCAGTCAAAATTACACATTTGATAGAGACCTACTTTTCTCCCCCTTTCATACTTACCATCTTGTAGCTATGTAGTTCTTAAAGCCTACAATACCATATGAATAAAGAGTAAATTAGGCAAAGCCTGTCCTGAACTACTTATAGAAATCTCCAACTTACCTAGTAACTTGTATTTTATATAGGTTATATGATGCCTGCAGCGCTTGATAAGGGGGAGGCTTGACATCCCAGAGCTTCAACTCGGAGCAGCAACAGGCACCGAGGGAGCCTCAACTCTTCGACAGGGCTTGTCCAGGGGCCGGCAGCTCAGTGGACGAGAGCAGCTGACTCACAGGGGGCGGCGCAAGGAGAGGTGGCGGCAGATTCAAACTGCGTACCATCGGCCATTTCCAGCCAATTACTGAGGAGACTGTCGTGAAATGTGACTGTTGCGAGAGGGGACACCCGCAGCACCTGATCGGGGGGAGGCTTGGCATCCCGGAATTTCAACTCGGAGTAGCAACAGGCCCCGAGGGAGCCTCAAGTTCTCAACAGGGCTTGCCCAGGGGTCAGCAGCTCAGCAGACATGAGCAGCTGACTCAGAGGGGACGGCGCCAGGGGGAGTGGCACCAGCCCTGACTGATTAAAAACCTGCCCCAGGGAGCGCGAGCGATCAGGAGCACGGCAAACGGGACAGGCTCGAGGCAGTTTGCACAGGCAGGCGAGCAGGATGGTGAGCACCCGCCGTGCGACCCGGGTTCGGTGGGGGAGCTCTGCTCTGTCTGCCCCGGCGGTGGTCAGTGCAGGCACCCAGACAGAGCTGAAGAGAGGGGAGGATGCGGTGCAGAGCTCGGGGAGTAGTGAATGCCTCCACTGCTCTCCTGAGGGGAGAGTGCATGATGGGTGGGGTTGCACTCGGTGCGCCCTGGTGGAGGTCCTTCTGCAGCAGGGGGAGAGCTGCGGAACGGTGTCAATGGCTGAGAGGGGTCAGGGAGCTGAGAGGAAGCGGCAGTGCTGCCTCAGGACCAGGCTGCGCGGCGGCCTCGAGCGTCCATTGTAGCTCATGGAGGAAAGAAGGAGGCCGCTAACCCAGGAAGCTGGGAAACAGTACCAAAAACTGAAAACAAAACCAAAACCAACCAACCAACCGAAAAAAAAAAAAAAAAAACCAACAAAAAAGGAGTAAGAGGACAATTAAAAGGGACTTCCTCCTAAATATGTTGTCCTTACCCAGAACCACTTTGCAGTTCTGCAGGGGGCTAACAAGGAAACGCGTACTTCTCAACATGAACAACTGGCTGATGTGCAGGTAAAGAAGATCACTGCTGGTGCTGCCAGGAAAAAGCAGGGGGTCGTAGTAGTAGGGAACTCTACTCTGAAAGGACCAAGAGGCACCCATCTGTTGGCCTTACTAAGTCTCAGGGGAGGTGTGTTGCCTTCCAGAGACATGGATCAGGGATGTTGCAGAGAGGCTGCCTGCTCTAGTCAGTCTCACTGTCTATTATCCACTTCTAGGCATCCATGTGGGTGCTACTGATACAGATAGCAGTAGCCCAGAGAACATAAAGCAGGACTACAGAGCCCTGAGAGAGGTGATTAGGGGCTCTGGAGCTCAGATTGTCTTTTCATCAGTTCTCCAGGATAAAGGGAACGACCTTAAAAAGGCGAGGGGGATTGGCCAGGTTGATAAATGATTAGAAGGGTAGTGCTATAGTCAGGAGTTTGGGTATTTAGAACATGGGATTCGATTTGGGATGCCAGATCTACTGGAAGCTAGTGGAGCTGATCTGACGAAGGGGAAGAGTGGTTTTGGTAGGAGGCTTCCCAGGCTTGTCAGGAAAGCTTTAAACTAGTTGTATTGGGGAAGGGGGGAATCATTCCATCGCAACACACCCAGTCAGTTGCCAGCACCTATAATAAATACTTGGAGCAATGTAGAGTTATTCCATCCGCTCCAGCCAATGAGCTGGCTTCAATTGGATCTCAGCTCAGATGCCTCTATACAAACGCTTATAGCATGGGGAACAAATAAGAGGAATTAGAAATGTGTGCATGTCTTCTATGGGGGTATGGTGTAATAGGTGTCACAGAAACATGGTGGGATGGCTCCTACGACTGGAGTGTTGGACTGGAAGGTTACAGGCTCTTTAGAAAAGACAGGTGCAACAGATGGGGAGAGGGACTTGCCATTTATGTTAGGGATATGCTGAAGAGTATGGAACTCTGTCTGGAGACAGCTGATCAGAGAGTCTGTGGGTCAGGGTTAAAGGGAGAACAGCTATGGAGGACATTACTGTGTGAATCCGTTACAGATCGCCTGATCAAGAGGACTCTGTGGATGAAGCGCTTTATAGACAGATAGGAACAGCCTCACGCTCGCAGGCCCTTGTTCTCATGGGGGACTTCAACCACCCTGATATCTGTTGGAGAGATGGTACGGCCTGGCACAAGCAATCCGGAAAGTTCTTTGATTGTCTGGGAGATAACTTCCTTCTTCAGGTAATTGAGGAGCTGACAAGGAAAGGTGCCATGCTTGACCTGTGCTCAACAACAGGGAAGGGCTGGTTGGAAATCTGACGTTCCAGGGCAGCCTTGGTTGTAGCAACCATGAGATGGTCGAATTCGAGATCCTCAGGACAGTGAGAAGAGCGTGCATTAAGCTCACTGCCCTGGACTTCAAGAGAGCAGATTTTGGCCTCTTCAGGAACCTGCTTAGGAAGGTTCCATGGGATGTAGCCCTAGAGAGCAGGGGGGGCCAAGACTCTTGGTTGGTATTCAAGGATCACCTGCTACAAACTCATGAGGGCTGCATCCCGACTAGAAGGAAGTGCTGCAGGAGGGCCAGGAGACCTCCTTGGATGGATAAGGAGCTGCTGAGGAGACACTGGGGGAAAAAAGAGGCTTATAAAAGCTGGAAGCAAGGACAGGCGGCATGGGAAGAATACAGGGATGTTGTCTAGGAAGCTAGGGACCAGGTTAGGAAAGCTTAGGCCCAGTTAGAATTAAGCTTGGGTGGGAATGTGAAAGATAACAGGAAGGAATTCTATAGGTACATAAAAGACAGACTGAGGACAACATGGGCCCCCTCTGGAAACTCTCAGGAGAACTGGCTACCCTGGATCTGGAAAAGGCTGGGGTTCTTAATGACAAAGAATGCCTCAGTCTTGACTGGCAGATGCTCTGATCACACCACCCAAGTCTTGGAAGGCAGATGCAGGAACAGTGAGGATGAGGAGAGTGTAGGAGAGGATCTGGTTCGAGACCACCTTAGGAACCTGAAGTCCATAGGATCTAATGAAATCCATCCATGGGTCCTGAAGGAGCTGGCAAATGAAGTTGCAAAGATACTGTCCATCATATTTGAAAAATCATGGCAGTCAGGTGAAGTTCCCAGTGACTGGAAAAAGGGAAATATAACCCCCATTTTCAAGCAGGGGAAAATGGATGAGCCAGGGAACTACAGCCCAGTCAGCCTCATCTCTGTGCCTGGCAGGATCAGGGAGCAGATTCTCCTGGAAGGCATGCTAAGGCCTATGAAAAACAACAAGGTGCTTGGTGACATCTAGCATGGCTTCACTAAGGGGAAATCCTGCCTGACCAATTTGGTGGCCTTCAGTGATGGGGCTATGGAACTGATGGACAGGGGTAGAGCAGTTGATGTCATCTGCCTGGTTTTGTGCAAAGGGTTTGACACTGTCCCACATAACCTCCTTGTCTCTAAGTTGGAGAGACATCAATTTGATAGGTGGATCACTCGGTGGATAAAGAACATGCTGGATGGCTGCATGCAAAAAGTTGTGGTCAATGGGTCTGTGTCTAGCTGGAAACCAGTAACGAGTGGTGTCCCTCAGGGATAGGTGTTGGGACTGGTCTTGTTCAACATCTTTGTTGGTGACATGAACAATGGATTGAGTGTGCCTCAGCAGGTTTGCTGATAACACCAAGCTGTGTGGTTCAATTGATCCACTGGAGGGAAGGACTGCCATCCAGAGGGACCTTGACACACTTGTGAGGTGGGCTGACACCAACCTGCTGAAGTTTAACCATGTCAAGTGCAAGGTCCTACACCTGGGTGGGAGCAATTCCAGGCACAGCTCCAGGTTGGGCAGAGAAGAGATTCAGAGCAGCGCTGCGGAGAACGACCTGGGGGTGTTGGTCAATGAGAAAATGAACATGAGCCTGCGTGTGCTCGCAGCCCAGAAAGCCAACCGCATCCTGGGCTTCATCAAAAGGAGTGTGCCCAGAAGGTCGAAGGACGTGATCTTGCCCCTCAGTTTTCATGAGACCTCACTTGGAGTATTGTGTGCAGTTCTAGTGTCCTCAACATAAAAAGGACGTAGAACCATTGGAGTGGGTCCAGAGAAGAGCCAGGAGGATGATCAAGGGGCTGGAGTACCTCCCATATGAAGACAGGCTGAGAAAGCTGGGTCTGTTCAGCCTGGAGAAGAGAAGGCTGCATGGAAACCTTGTAGCAGCCTTCCAGTGTCTAAAGGGGGCCTCTAAGGATGCTGGAGAGGGACTCTTCATTAAGGACTGTAGTGATGGCACAAGGGGTCATGGGTTCAAACTTAAACAGGGTAAGTTTAGATTGGATATAAGGAAGAAGTTCTTTACTGTGTGGGTGGTGAGGCACTGGAATGGGTTGCCCAGGGAAGTTGTGAATGCTCC
>JAOEHY010024813.1:0-24149 GCA_025447955.1 Psilopsiagon aurifrons | reverse complement strand
GTCCTGTCTCTGCTTCCTCCTGGCTTCCCCTCCTCCCTGGCAGAGCATGAGGCTCTGAAAGTCCTTGGCCAGACCAAGCATCACTAAGCTGTAACTAAAACCACTGGTGTTATCAGTGCTGTTCTCAGGCCGAAAGTCAAAAACACAGTGCTGCACCAGCTACCAAGAAGGAGAAAAATGGCTGCTACTGACGAATCCATGACACCAGCCAATCACCAACATCAGCCATTCACTTTAAAGGTGATTTGGAATTAACCCCATTCTAAAAATTAGGTCATTCTCTAAAACCGTTTTATCCTACTTTAGTGCCAGTTCCACCATTGGTTTTAACATCACAGGTAGTGCAATGGAAAATGTTACCAAATCCACCAGGTGCATTCACAAAATCAAGGAACGGTCATCTCTTTGCAATTATCTTTGATGACTACAGACCAAATTAATCAGTCTAAATGGTTCCACTGGCCACTTTTATATCCCTGGTGTCACCCAGTCCCATCAGATTTCTGCTGAGCTGCATTGCATGCTTACTTGGATGCTCAGTCTTAGCGTCTCTCGTTCCTGCTGTGCCTACTGTCCACATCTCTTCCTAACCAGGTCAAAATAAAAATATAAAGAATACAGCATAACAATTTGTAGTTTTTCAGTCCCTTTCTGACAGTACCTGGCTGGATGCCATTCACGTCAAGAATAAGGCAACTTGCTGTCCTTGAAATAATGGCATAAAAGCTGCCAGCCAATTGTGCTTGATGGGGCATTATCGCTGGATAAGTTGTTTTCCACACAATTCACTTCTAGGATTTACTGTAGATAACTATAATGGGAAGGCTGTGATAGTGAAAAGGAAGAAAAGTTTTAGTTCTAATTTGAAATATGGCTATTTTATTAACATAAAAATGCTTGATAAAAATCATATCCTGGGGTACGAAATGTATTCTATGTCAAGAGCTCTAGCAAAATCAAACCATATCTCCAAAGGTGATTACCTGGGAGGTACTCTTTTGTCCACCCTCTTCTGTACCATCATCTAACTTTTTTATTATTATGAAAACTTACAAGCAACAACATTTACACTTTGGAATCATACACAAAAATTATCATAATGTACCATATTGACAGGACTTGGTATTTGTGTTTCCTATTCAATGACTGTAGACCCATCATTATAAAAAAGGCATCATTTTATTCTGAAAATATGACTTTGTACATCTTTTTATGTCTTATTAAGGGAACTATAAGATTTAAAAATAAATTATTCCAGAAATATAACATGCTGTTAGAGTATGAAATAACAATAAGAGTTGTTTGCTACATAGACATCGCTTAAGAACCTTGTGCCATAGTTGCCTGCAGCAAGAAAGGCAGGTTTATCTCTATTTCTTCAAGCAACAATCAGAACCAGTCACAGACAAGTTGCTAAGTAATTTTTATACCAATTAACATCTGACTACTTAGCAAAGGTTTTAACAATCATAAAAGGAAAAATAGGATGTTTTCAAAAAGAATACCTGTTTTGAAGGTTTCAGCCTGTTAGATGTGCCGTACTATTCTGGCTGCTGTGTAGTTCTACAATTTTTTTTTAAGGTACTAAAGGAAACAGGTTGCTCCAGGTGTTTCCTCCATAATTATGCAGCCTCACAGGGCATGTCATCGGTACTGTGTCCATGCAACCAGTCCAGATATCTAGAATATGAAAAAAATAATCCAAACGAGAGTAGAATTGTCCATCCAAGTAAAGGAGTAATGAGGAGTGACATGGCAGAAGAGGGAGCAGGAGGGACTTCCTGTTGTGAATTTTGATGTTATATAAATGTTGGCAGCCCCAAAGACTACAGTTCTCTGTCCACAAAAAAATACAGCTCAGGCAACACCACCATATATTTTTACAAGCTTCCTTAGAGGCTCTGCATACTGGGAAGAGTGTGAGAGCTGAGGCAACATGTGCTGATGAACAGGGATTGGAACTGAGACCTGAAGCTCATCCTCACTTGAAGTAAATCATTGCAACTTCATTGCACCTCTTCTGTCTCTGTGGGACTATATGAATTTACAATGCTTGAAAACTGACCCAAAAGACCTAATTTTGTTCCTGACAATATTTTTTAACTTTTATATGTGAATTTGGATAGTTCAGCATTCCATCTAAAATGAAGATACAATGTTTATTTGCAATATATGAAAAGATATGAAAGAAACTATGACAGAAAGAGATTAGCATTGCTAGTTACCTAGTTAAAGTAAATGGATTCCGGCCTTAACTACAGATATCTGCATTTTTGTTATCAAGGAAAACTTAGAGCTACAAATTGAACTTACCTGTACTCTCCTCATATGAGTCGAATGGAATCTCAGTTACAGCATCACACTGACCATGCCCTCCTGCTACCTTATCCATTCCTACCACTTTCTCTTCCTGTCTAGGCCTGAAGACTGTCATAGTTTTGGGAAGTATTTTTTGAGTGGTAGGTAGGGAGTCTGGGGCAGATGTTTTGTGCATTTTCTTGAACATATCTTTTTACAGTTATTTGCAATTGTGGGAAGTGGACTGGATTTGGTGGCTCAGCTAGTCCTCTTCCAAACCCATGTTTTCATTTTGCAAAGTACATCTTTATGACTCACAATCAGATGTCTTGCACATAACAGGTCTGTGACTCTTGTGGAAAAGTGATGAAGAATTTTCATTGAAATAGGCACAGTAAAGATTGCTGTAAACCCTGAGTTAATTTTCTAACTTGTCAGATATTGTATCTCAAAAAAATCTGTGTAAGGAATATCTGCCACAGTGAAAAGGCACAGATACACCACGTGCAGAAACAGTATTTTGGTGGTGTTTTTCCGTGTGCCTGCTGCAGGCATTTAAAGTTGATTTTATGACAAGAAAAGCGCAGAAGGTAATAGATAGCCATTGAAATCTTAGCAAAACACCTTAGTTTAAACAATAGACTCTGTGAATAGATTCTGATCAGCTTGTTTTACAGAAGTAATTTTGCAGGCTGACACAGACAGTCATTTATGCCAATGTAATTTAGAATATAAACATGAATTATGTAACTGTTAAGCTGTTCAGTCCATTTCTTTGCCAGACTGTTCTCCATTGTATATGCACTAGCATTTTGTCCCCTTTCATTTAAATTTTCCTCGCTTTAGACTTTCAATTGTTTCTTTTGTGAGATCATTCCCAAGGAAAAGAAATCTTTCTGTCAAGAACTCTTCTTTGACTATTCAGCCTAAACTTTAGTTTCACAATTTCATCCCTCTGCTTTTTTTTACACATCTTTTTATTACACTATAAAATTTGACTGTGCTCCTGTTTGACTGCATCCTTCAGTAACAGTCTGCTAGCATGCTCCCTGCTAGCTACTCTTTGCCAAGATATAGTACTTGGCATTTCTCATAAACTAGTCCCTCACTGCTACTATTGCCCATCACTGAACAGTCTTGTGTCCATCTGAATTTTATGTTAATTAGGTGCCTTGAGATATGTCCAATAGTACAGATATCACACAAAGAGCATATATTAAAATACATACCAAAAGTCCCAAAGAAAGGAAAATTTTAACATGTTCTGATATTATTTCTTTGTCTGTAAAGATAGTTGTTCCTTGGACCTATGCCTAACTTGATTGTCTCATTGCTTCAGGAATTTTCCTGACACTACAGTTCATAGGTGTCTCCCCTCTGAATCTTGGATCATAGTATCTCCTAAAGCTACTAGTTTGAGTCTCCCTGCTTCTAATGCTTAGGATCCTTTGTATTTCCTGTTGCTATTGATACTTACATTGTCAAGCACTACGATAATACCTCTATGCTTTTTTTTTATCTTTATTTGTTGTCCTTGTATCATAGAGATAGCTTCTGCCCCTCCCTCAGTGGACTTCAGTTACTCTGAATTTAGGGGTAGAGTTGAATACTTTCACATAGTTTAGATTTTCAGGCCTGTTCTGATATAAAAAGGTTTTGATAAGACTGTTCATAGCATCTGGAACAGTTGAGCCAGAGAAAAGACTTGAAGCATATTTAATCTCCAAGTACCAAAATGTGATCTTATAGTTAATATTGACTTGCTTATTGACCACTTGCTTATTGTCAGTTGCAGAATCTGTCCCTCATTCAGTGCCTATGAAAGCTGATGAGCACATCCTCTTCCAGATGATTCCCCCTGACTTCAGGGAAGTCAGCGGAGCCACAGCTGTTGATATCAGATATATATCACACCAGTGAAAATGCTCCACTTCCTACTGCTATGGGCTTTAGATCAATACCAGTGTTAGTAAATAATCACATTATACCTGGAGCCAAAATTAGAAAGAAAACATATCATTAAAAAACTGTATTTGATCATAGGTGTGTTAGAATTCATTATCAATAATGGTAATATACCTAATGAGCATGTGCCTTCATATTAATAGTGGTGTAGGTTACTTGCTGTTGCTCTTTCATCTTCAGGTCAAAAAATCTTGGGGAAAAAAAGTTAGTATTAGATTTAAATATAGAAACACTGAAAAATGTGACTCAGTCCATCAATTCATATAGATAAACTACAGTATCAAATGAAGCTGAAATTCAGATTAATTCCTTCAACTTAAGAAAGAATAGCCCAAGAACAAATTGCAGTCTAGCAACAGCTTTCCCAGTGTAATCAATCTGCTGATTTGCCATGGTAGTGCTCTACTTCTCAGTTCTTTAGTAGGAAGTAGAAATGCAGCCTACAGCTAAGTGCAACAGAGTCAGTCACTTCAATTTAACTTTAAAAAAATCTGGCTGGCAGACAGGGAACTGGTCTCCACAGCGGTGATTTTATAACAAAACAGAAGTGTCAGGTAAAATTATATCTGGCAACTAGTCTTCTACCACCTTATTCATCCAGTCAGCCAAATAGAATTACCTACCTTCCCTTCATTAGCAGTTATTCATCTGCAATACAGAGTAATTTTTCATCTGTTTTGTATAGTTTACAGCATTCTGTGACACACTGTGATATTTCTGTGCTTTTTTGGGGTGGCATGGTTTAGTGTTAGGTGGCAGGGGGGTTGGAACTAGATGATCTTAAGGTGCTTTCCAACCCTAACTATTTTATGATTCTATGATTTTAATTTAAAAAATCCCGTTAAGAAATATTTGTTCCATGTTCTTTTTTCTTCTTTGTTGAAGGGAATATTCAGATTATCATAGCTATCATCCCAAACTACAAAAATGCCATCTGACAGAACTGGATCTCACGATCACTGCCTTTATCTCCTTAAAAACCTATGCCTGGTGGTGAAGCTGCACCCCATAAACTCAGTCATAAACATGCCCACAAGAGCCTTTAACAAAAGAGATCGTTGCTTGCTTTGCAAAGCACAGAAGGATCTCTCCAGAGCCAATGGGAAGTACATTAATGAAAGCAAATGCATATAGCAGACAATGTGTATTTTCTTAACCCACAGTGTGCTCCTTCTCACTGAATTTAGAAATATGAAGTTGTACACTGAAATCCTAAGATGGTGGTCTAGAATTGCTTTATAGTCAATAAAGAGAAACAGGCTTCTCCCCAAAAAGCACTAGTCACATCTGTCTCTATTCATCTCACCCTAAGAGATTTCTGGAAATGTTCGATAATTTCCCACAATAAGGGGTTTTCTTACAGCTGGACTAGAGAGATATTGTGTGGTGATTTTAGTGAGCAGAAGTCTGCAGTGTTATCTCTAAGAGAAATCTGTTATGCAGGAATAAGTTAGAGAAGAAATCATGAGGAGGGGTTTATAAAGCCTTAGAGGAGGAAAAGATAAGATACAGGAAACATTGTTAGCAGAAACATCTAATTACCATGCTGGGCTAGAAATACAAAGCAGAAAAATCTATAAAGTACAGTATTCCATTAGTTCTGCTGCACAGGAAGCTACCAACATCAAAATGGTCTCAACACTAATTCCCCCTACATTTTTGAATATTCAGCAGAATGCTAGGTCCTTTACAAACTTCATAGAATCAAATTCTTTCAATACTACAATATAATACAGCAACCTTTCAACACTTGGCACTGACTTTCAGGAAACTGAGCTGTCTGAAGCCCTGCAGCAGCTCTGAATCAATGGAAAGAGTCTTAGTGAATAAAATAGGCACAGCTGCCCCTACTGACACTCTCAGTTTTTTCTACCACCATTTCAGTTTTCATCATCCTCACAACGTGCACATTAGGTCACATGCTGCTGGGTCACTTCTGCTGGGTTAACAAGCTCTTTTTACCTCTCTCCAATCTGTATACACTCTCAAAAGAAGGTGTCAGAGGAACTGACAGACCGATGACCTGGTCAACAACTGAAAGAACAACTATGGTTTTCCTAACAGGAAACTTTTGAAACAGCATTCAAGAAGAAACAGCAAAAAAGTCTGGCATGGCTTAGCTCCATATATGCTAGCAGGCATAGCTCAAGTTAAAACCAAAAACTAAAAGCTGTATAGGTCTGAGGAACAGGAACTTGAACATAATCCCAATTCTCATCTCCCTGTGGTGCTCAGGGGGAGGAGGTAGAGAAGTAGGCAATGAAGTTCAACCCAAGAAGAAGGGAGGGGTGGGGGGAAGTTGGTTTTAATTTTTTTTTTTGTTTGTTTGTTTCTCATTGTCATACTCTGATTTGATTGATAATAAATTAAACTAATTTCTCCAAGTCAGTTCTGGTTTGCCCATGATGGTAAATGCTGAGTGATCTCTCCCTGTCCTTGTCTCAATCCATGTGCCTTTTGTTATATTTAGTTCCTCTGTCCAGTTGAAGATGGGGAATGATAGAGTGGATTGGCAGGCACCTGGTGTCCTGCCCCAGTGGGATGGGAAAGAGAATTGGAAAAAACTAAGAGAAATCTGTTGTGGGTTGATATGAGAACAGTTTAATAGTTGAAATAAAATAAAATACTCCAATAACAGCAGCAACAATAATAATAATAATAATAGAGAAAAGAGATAGAGAGGAATAAACCCAAAGAAACCCAAGTGAAGCTCACCACCCGCTGACCAATACCCATCCCAACCCTAGCAGCAATCGGTCCCTTCCAGGTGCCTCTCCCCCCAGTTTATATATTTGCTGTGGTATGGAATACACCTATGGCTAGTTTGGGTCAGGTGTCGTGCCTCTGCTCCCTCCCTGCTTCTTGTGCCCCTCCTCACTGGCAGATCATGAGAAACAGAAAAGTCCTTGATCATGGTAAACGCTACTGAGCAATGACTAAAACATTGGTGTGTTACCAGCATTTTTCTCAGACTGAAGCCAAAACTGAGCACTGCACCAGCTACTAGGAAAAAAAATAACTCTATCCCAGAACAGACACTATTTCTGATTTTATATATTTATGTATTTGACATACCAAAAAATTCCAGAAGGATTATAGAGACTTGCAAGATTTAACATACTGAAAGTGAAAGTAGATCATAGAATCATTTTGGTTGGAAAAGGCCTTTCAGATCATTGAGCCCACAAATCTGACACTGCTAAGTCCACCAATATGATAAGCTTTTAGGACAGGGACTCCCCTAATTTTATTTGTGCTTAACTTAATGGAGCGCTGTTCTCCATTTTCCCTAAACGGTAAAAGTTTATGAATAGTGAATAACATTATTAGGAAGTTTAGGCCTAAAGAAAATAGAAAAGCCTACTAGCCAATGGAAAACACAGATTCAGTACATCAGTCTACCATAGAATTCTGTATCTGTGTGACTAATCTATAATGGCTGGGAAAGTACCCATTTCTCAAACTGTCTGCATAACACACTAAAAAAATTGTTCTTAAGACTGAGAGCAATGTCATTTTGGAAAACCAAAAGAGACCAGTGTCCCACAGTATGGCATGCATTTGAATAACTTAGGAGTCAGGCATGAGATTCTGAAAATGAGGAAAAAAAAGCATTTGAATGTACCCACATTTAAATGTACCCAGATTTAAATGTTCATGAACACTGCCCATTCAAAACCTAGAGCAAAATTATAATGCAAAGCTAGATTGTCCTACCCGGACAAAAATTTATACTTACTCTTAAGGAAGGTGCTGATTTAGATTTGTTTAAAATCTAACTATCGATCTAGATATCTTCCTATAGTGTATGCATAATATATGTTGATCTAAAACCTAAAGTAAAAGCACTGCAGCATTTTCTTTATGTTGACTTTGTATAACACATAAATAATCAAATTATATGCTGACATAAAGTGTTTTATTACAAGATGATCTAGCTATAAAGCAGTCTTAAGGTGATATAATAGGCACACTAGCCAGACAAACACACATTTTTAACAGCTCAAGAGCAAGTCAATTCCCTCTTAGAAGGAAACTACTTCTATTATTAATACCCTTGTAAAGTATACAAAATTCAATAATACACAAATTTCCCAAAGATAAACAGCTGCAGACTAAAGCTAGACAGTTTTATAAAATACTTGAATTATACAGAATCAAAACATATTTTGGGAATTACTCTTTTTCCAAAATTTCTGATAGGAAATAATGAAAATTTTTATTTAGCTTTTTGCTTGTTTTATTTTAATCTAATATTTCATCTTGCTTTTCTGATGTATTGTAGGTAACTATATAAGAGAAATAGAAGGTGTCATAAAATAACTCAGCAAAGTAATATTATAAAGTTTAGTAGAAAAATTTTGGAGAATTTTGGCCAAATTAATATCAAAGTCTTTCAGTTCCACTAGAAGTACCCAACAACTGGAAAAAGGGAAATATAACCCCTATTTACAAGAAGGGGGAAATGGATGTCCTGGGGAATGATGGACCAGTCATTCTCACCTCTGTGCCTGGCAAAATCTTGAAGCAGATTCTTCTGGAAGGTATGCTAAGGCACATGAAAACCAACAAAGTGCTTGGTGACAGCCAGCATGGCTTCACTAAGCTGAAATCCTGCCTGAGCAGTTTGGTAGCCTTCTATTATGGAGCTAGAGAACTGATGGGCAGGGGTAGAGCTGTTGATGTCATCTACATGGACTCTTGCAAAGCATTCGACACTATCCCACACAACATCCTTGTCTCTAAATTGGAGGGACATCAATTTGATAGGTGGACCACTCAGTGGATAAAGAACTGGCTGGATGGCCAGATGCAAAGAGTTGTGGTCAATAGCTCAATGTCCAGCTGGAGGCCCATAACCAGTGGTGTCCCTCAGGGATCAGTGCTGGGACTGGTCTTGTTCAACATCTTTGTCAGCGACATGGACGGTGGGATTGAGTGTGCCCTTAGCAAGTTTGCTGATGTCACCAAGCCGTGTGGTTCAGTTGATGCACTGGAGGGAAGGAATGCCATCCAGGGGGACTTTGACACGCTTGTGAGGTGGGCTGATGCCAACCTGATGAAGTTTAACCATGCCAAGTGCAAAGTCCTACACGTGGGTCAGAGCAATCCCAGGCACAGCTACAGGTTGGGCAGAGAAGAGATTCAGAGCAGCCCTCTGGAAAAGGACTTGGGAGAGTTGCTCGATGAGAAAATGAACATGAGCCGGCAGTGTGCATTCACAGCCCAGAAAGCCAACCGTATCCTGGGCTGTATCAAAAGGAGCGTGGCCAGCAGGGCGAGGGAGGTGATCCTGCCCCTCTACTCTGCTCTCGTGAGACCTCACTTGGAATATTGGGTGCAGATCTGGTATTCTTAACAGAAAAAGGACATGGAGCTGTTGGAACAAGTCCAGAGGAGGGCCACGAAGATGATCAGGGGACTGGAGCACTTCCCATATGAAGATAGACTGAGAAAGTTGGGGCTGTTCAGTCAGGAGAAGAGAAGGCTGTGCAGACCTCATAGCAGCCTTCCAGTATCTAAAGGGGGCCTATAGGGATGCTGGGGAGGGACTGTCCATTAGGGACTGTAGTGACAGGACAAGGGGTAAAGGGCTCAGATGTAAACAGGGGAAGCTTAGATTAGATATAAGGAGGAAGTTCTTTACTCTAAGGGTGGTGATGCACTGGAATGTGTTTCCCAGGGAAGTTGTGAATGCTCCATCCATGGCGTTGTTCAAGGCCGGGTTGGACAGAGCCTTGGGTGGCATGGTTTAGTGTGAGGAGTCCCTGTCCATGGCAAGGGGGTTGGAACTAGATGATCTTAAGGTCCTTTCAAACCCTAACTATTCTATGATTCTATGAATATCGGCTTATTTACTTCTATGTCGGCTATGTACACATATATCTGCTTTATTGCTATTTGTTTGCTTCCAAAATATGTCCCTGTGTACCTGATGAATTAAGAGCCTTACTCTGGACAGATATTAGTCAAATGCTATCCTTCGATGTAAGTTCAAAGCAAATAGTTTCACAACAAGGAAATCAGAGTGCCCCACCTGATCATGTACATTGTTGCAAGCTTTGCTATGGAACAAGTTGGTCACATAACTCATTATTTGAGAGTAACGTTTTTTTACTATTGTAGTAAAGCAGTGTGAGCACTACTTTTAGCAGAGTCTTAATAAATAGTCTTGTGGTAGAGAATAATTTTTTTTTTTTCCTCCTCACCTCTACCTCTCTATCAGCAATTCATTTAGGACTTGCTCCAAAGCCCAAAATTCAATCAAAGGAGTTATACTGACTTCAGTGCTTTTGTGGATTTGTTCTTAGAGGGGTGCTGTAAATGCATATCATGTGGGATTAATATGCGACAAATTTGAAATAGTAAGAGGTGTTTTTACATTATGTTTTTAAATGTATCTGATTAGAATATTAAAATATATTTCTTTGTGGAGATAATGCACTAACACTGGCAATTGTATAGCAAGGATGGAATCTCAGTATAGCTTAATTATTAACCAGTTTTATCATAGAATCATAGAAGCACAGAGTAGTTTAAGTTGGAAGGGACCTTTAATGATCATCTAGTCCAACCCCCTGTGCAATGAAGGAGGGACATCTGCAACTAGATCAAGTTGCTCAGAACCACATCCACACTGGCCTTGAATGTCTCCAGTGTGTAGGCATCTACCTAACATCTAGTTTGAACTTACCGTTTTTTCATGTTAAGTCATTACCCCATATACTATCATTACAGTCCCTTAGCAGGCCTGTAATTTAATAAGCAGACCAATCTTTCTTCTAGGCCCTGTTTAGGTACTGAAAGGCTGCTTATAAGGTCTCCCTAGAGCCTTCTCTTCTCCAGGCCAGACAAGCCCACCTCTCTCAGCCTTTCCTCATAGGAGAGGTGCTCCAGCCCTCTGATCATTTTTGAGGTCCTCCTCTGGACCCACTCCAACATCATTCTAATGCTGGGGGCCCTAGAGCTGAGCACAGTACTCCAAGTGAGATCTCAGGAGAGCAGAGTAGAGGGGCATGATCACCTCCCTCAGGTGCTGGTCATGCTGCTTTTGATGCAACCCAGGATGTGGGTGGCTTTCTGGGCTGGCAGGGCACACTGCCTGGTCATTTCCAGCTTTTCTTCCACCAGTACCCTCATATTCTTCTCCTTAGGGCTGCTCTCAATTCCTTTATTCCCCAGCCTGTATTGATACTGGGAGATATCACTTCATATTTAAAATAACACAGCAGTGCTGTGGATAAGAGGACATGAATGAATATAAAATGTCCTTCTGGTTTAGCCCAGGAGATATTTCAACATAAGATGCTCTTGAAAGCTTTATAACTTAACATGAGAGCAATGCCAGAACTTGTTTTAGTTCTGCTGATGTGTATAAGCTATGGTTGGTAGCGTTGAAAGGCATATGTGGAGTGGAGAAGTAGCACAGCTGTAATCACTGATGAATGCAAGATGCCTAAGGCAAGTAAGGGCTTTAGTGAGTGTTCTTTAGGGACACATTAAGGCAGAAGTGTTAGAATGTGTCTGAAGGTGGACTCAAAGGAAATGGGAAGCAGAAGAGGATCCTGGGTGTGTGGACTTGCAGTGGAATGCAGGACTGGTACCATCCACAATGGAAAGTGAACTGGTAAGCTGCTTTTTTGATGACATTTAACAATGGCATGTCTTTCTATACTAATTCATACCTGGTAAGTCTTGATTTATCAATATCCTAATTAAGTACAATGACACAGCCATTGAAATTCTACTTGTACTTACAAAAGGAGAAAAAATGTTGAGCTTGCTAATACCATTATAATTAGTATGTGTGAGTAAAGCACATGAGAGGAAGGCACCAATCAAAAATGAAAACCTGAGACATGTACATTATTGGTGTCTGATGAGGGTTTTAGACACCTGAAGAAATCTGATACAATCTCATTATTTGAGTATTACACACTCTCAGTGTAATAGCTCTTCTCTGTCTGAGGAATTCATCATATTCAGATTCTTCCAGTGAATTTGGAATGAGAAATGGGTAAGAAACATTATGGTCATCAAAATGCTGACACAGATGTATGCTTTTCCTCATACTGATTTAACAGCAAATCCTCATCTATATGTGATTTGATATATTTCTTCTTTAGTAGGCCTGACTGAGAAAAAGCATAACCAAAGATAGAGACGTTCTCCTTCGAGTCTGTGAGTTACAATTTTCTTGGCTCAGAATTATTAACCTGAAATGCAGCTTTCCCTTATGTGTTCAAAAATAAAAGTGTTCTGCTACTGTACTGTAGCAGTACAGTACAGTAGCACCAGTACTGTAACATAATCCTGAAAATGGCACTGGCATCAGATATTTCCTCTCCAGTTCTCTACAGGTCACAATTTTTCTCTACTCTAAAATGTAATTATTTGAAAGAAAGTCCAAGTATGAATATTTTTAGGCTCGTACACAGACTAGTACACATAATTTTCATATCACAAATTCTCATCCTTTCTTTGCCATGCATCTTTAGTCTCCCCTCTAAGGAAAGAAAGACAAATAAAACCAAAAAATTTGTAAGTCAAATCTGAAATTATATTTGAGTTGAGGATTTTTAAATCTAATCTGTGTGAATGAAAAATTGTACATGAGCTGGCAATGTGTACATGCAGCCCAGAAAACCACCCATATCCTGAGATCTTGAGTTGCACCATGAGAAATGTGAGCAGTAGGTCAAGGGAGATGATTCTCCCTCTTCACTCTGCTCTCATGAGACCCCACCCCCAGTGCACTATCCAGCTATGAGGCTCACAGTACAAGAACATGGACCTGTTGAGGCAAGTCCAGAGGAAGGCCACAAAAATGATCAAAGGGCTGCAGTACCTCTCCTATGGAGACAGGCTGAGAGAGCTGGGCTTGTTCAGCCTGGAGAGGGCTCCAGCACAACCTTACTGTCACCTTTCAGTACATACGAGCCCCCAAAAGGCTTATAAGAAAGACAGGGAGAGACTTTTTACCAGAGTCTGTAGCAATTGGGTAAGGGGCAATGGTTTTAAACTGAAAAAGAGTAAATTTACATTGGTTATAAGAAAGAAAATTTTGCAGTGAAGTTAGTGAGACATTGGAACTTTTTTGCCCAGAGTTGTGGGTACCTCATCCCTAACAGTGTTCAAGGCCAGGTTGGATGGGTCCTCAAACCACTTGGTCCAGCGGAAGGTGTCCCTGCCCATGGCAGAGGTTTTGAGCTAGACGATCTTAAAAGGCCCATTCTAACCCAAACTATTCTATGATTCTATAATATGTAAAGGCTCTTGGTCCAGCTGGAGAATATTTGTCTGCTGTTTTTCTTAATTCCATGAAGAAAGTCACACTTCTATTTAGATAGCAGAAAAATTGTAAAAGGTGTTTCAAAATTCCACAGCAAATAAACAGCAAGAACTAAATCATGGTGAGAAGGAATTTTTCTGTTTAGAGTTACAGGAAAACAACAATGTCAAACAATGATTAATAAACCTCACAGAAACACAAGGAGGTTTTGGTCAGCCTATGGAAACAATTAATAAAAAAAAAAAAAAAGAAATTAAAAGGCTGTGCAATAAATAATCCTGTCTTGGTAGAAAGTTAAACTTCATATCCTCAAAGACTTGTTAGTGCTAAAACTGCTTTTAATATCTCTTGCTTTTATTTCACAATTCTTACAGAGGGTCTGCAAAAGCTTTCATAGGGCTGATTTAAAAAAAAAAAAAAAAAAAAAAAACTGTTCCAGAATAAATGCAAGCTGTATTAATTATTTAAAAAAAATTTAAGCAGGCTATAGATACAATTACTGGGTATGAGAGGTAACATTTTGACAGTAAATTGATTAAAACTTGGAAAAAACTGCTTAAAGACTGACAAGCACTTGTGATCTGGATATTTTAATTATCCATTAGTTGTGTATTTAAATGCACACACTGCAGCTCCCAGGCTCAGTAGTGTTGTGTATGGTGGAGAAAAAGACTCTCCAAAGTACTGGCAGAATTCTCAGCTCCATTTTGCCAGACTTCATTGTTTTTCATTTACTTAGTGTTTTCTATTTGAGAACAGTGTATTCTATTTAGAAAGAGGTCTTCAAATATTCTAGATATTTTACACTCATACTCCTTCGTAGTACCGTAATACAGTAAATGAAAGTGTTATAGTAAGAAAGCCCAAGCCAACTAAGCAACCAACCAAAACTAAAGCACACATAAAACCAAACCACATCATTTTATTGCCTGATAAATCATAAATATAAACCTAAACTATTTACCAAAATAGAGTTGCTTAGAATAGGAATATCCTGATTAAATTTGCCCATTAAAGAAGATAATAGAAAACACAGTCAATATAGATCAGGCTAAATGAGACACTAAAGCGTGGATAAATTTAAAGAATGAAGAAACAGGCATGAAATTAAATAAATCATTAGAACTTACAATGTCACAGATGTAAACAGTATTAAAAAGAGCTTTTCCTGGCACTTAAGGATCATTGCATTAAAGCACAAGAGAAATGCTTCCTATACTAATCAGTCATACAATGACTGTGATCCTCTGGTATGATAGCCAGGTAGGGGAAACTTTAAGTACAGGGACCAAGTATCAAAGTATTAGTAAGAGTCATTAATAAAAGAAAAGACCATACCTGAAAACCTGTGTATAGCTGTGGCCATCATCTTTCAAGCAAGGTGAATTCCAGTTAATAACAGCAAAGATCAGGGCTGCCAGGTTGATCAGAAGAGCCTCCGCTGATATTGCTAAGACTTTCCAGGCCACATGGAGTATTGAACAATGAGTCTTCCTGCTCATTAGTAGTTAGGTTGGTTGGAGGTGCGCTGGTTTTGACTAGGCCAGTTAATTTTCTTCATAGTAGCTTGCATAGTGCTATGTTTTAGAGTTGTGGTGAAAATAGGGTTGATAACATAGCAATGCTTTAGTTACTGCTGAAAAGTGCTTACAGGGCCTTTTCTGATCCTCATCCCACCCATCAGTAGACTGGGGGTGTACAAGAAGCTGGGAGGCGACATAGCCAGGACAGCTGATCCCAACTGACTAGAAGGATATTCCACACCATGTGGTGTCATGCTCAGCATGAAAAGCTGGGGGAAGAAGGAAGAGGGCACAATCAGAATGGTGGTGTTTGTTTTCCCAAGTAACTGTTATGCACGATGGAGCTCTGCTTTCCTGAAGATGGCTGAACACCTGGCTGTTCATGGAAAGTGGTGAATGAATTCCCTGTTTTGCATCGCTTGTGCATAATGCTTTTGATTTACCTGTTAAACTTCTTTAACTCAGTCCCTGAGTGTTCTCACTTTTACCCTTCTCATTCTCTCCCCCATCTGACTGTGGGGGAGTCATTGAGTGGCTGTTGGGGCTGAGCTGCTTACCAGGGTTAAACTGCAAAAAGAGAGAAGGAGAGAAAATTTTGATTTGATATTTATTCACAGGACTGCCTGCAAATATTATTTTGTAAAAAAAATAAAAATAAAAGATAAAATGGACCAGAATTAAAAAAAAATACAAACCAAAATACCAACAAAACCACACAGAGCAACCCAGAGAGCATGTGACTTCTTCCACTTTTAAAATGAATGTTCTGATCATCAGCTAACAAAATCAGGCTCCTGCTTTTCTTCTGGTATAGGTTGTTAGGGCAAGCCTTCTTGTTTACTCCACTCACAGTCTGCCCTCCCTCTACAGTATTGTATCGTCTTTTGAGTAGGACATTCCAGGTTTGATCTGCCTGAGACTTAAGCAGAGAAATTAGGCAAGACCTCCAGATTCCTAGAGAGATACTGTAACTGCTTTATATAAATACATTTTAGATAAACCAGTATTTTATCTAAAAAGAAATAAGCAGCAGCAGCTGTCAGTGGGCAGGCTCATCTTAAACATCCCTCCACCTCAGCTGGCAATCTTACTGTAGCTTAGGTGGGAAGATTACACACATCTTTTCAGGCTGAAATACTTTCTTTGAAATGCTTTATTTATTCATGCAGGTGTGAAGGGAAATTTCAGTCTGGGGAGAGGGTATTCAGTGAATATGAGGTAGCTTGTCCCACCACTTTCTTCTATATGTATCACATCAAGTCCCATTTTAAGTAACATAACACAAACTGACTCATCTTGTGCCTTGTAAAGAGATACTGCATTATATTTTGTGAAAAGAAGTTTCAATTAACCTTCGTTCATTCCATTTACAGGATAATTATGATTCAGTGGTTTGGTATTTGTTTTCATTTTTTTGCTCGTGGGGAAAAATTAAAAGTTTAATTTAGATAAAAAGGAATCCAGATTCACAGATTCATAATGATGTAATACCACAGCTAACTGAAGACATGATTAACTTATTAATTTTAGCAACTCTTCCTAGGCACTGAGACCTCTCTGAAAGATCTGAATGCTAGAATACTACAATACACTGGATAACTAATTTCATCTCCAAACACTCAGAATATAATTGAGGTAAGTGGCTTGGAACGCAATCTCTTCTACCTCATACACAGAACCATTTCTTTTAGTGCAAGCTGAAAGAAATTCCTGACTGTGAATATTAAGGGAAAGGATCTGTAGTGTTAAATTATGATCTGCACTGAGTATGCTCTTTGGCTTGCATAGAGAAAACAACCCTAAAATTGACTTAACTGGCTACTATGTGAATTCACTACATGAAAGGGTTCCTGAGTAGAGCAGCTCTGTTAATTACTCTGCTTTTTCCTGTCTTCTAGATGCTAGAAGAGCTCCTGTAGGCCCCTGACAGGCACAAATTACAGTAGCCTTTAGAGTGCTCTATATTATACCAGGTACTAACAAGCCTGAATTGTACTAAAAAGTAGCATTATTCCCATTTTCATCAGCTCCATTAACATTACAACAATTGTGAGCTGTGAAACAAGAGGGTTCAAGCAGTTTGCCCCAAATAAACATGTACTGAGTTAAAATTTTTACTGAGAATTCTGTATGAGAGGGCAGTGAATAAATCCAGAAAATTAAGTGTTAAGTATAAGAAATGTACAGAATACAGTAGATGTAAACTTATCAGAAAGAAAATAATGCATATGCATATATTCTGCATTTTTGTTTTTTCAGTCTAGAAAATTTAGAAAGCCAAATCTCAACTGTGCTGCAGGTTGATTTGGAGGCTAGTAGCTAAAGCCAGAATCAAGTATTGCAGGTGAAAACTTTATTTTTCACTGATTCTCTTCTGTGAACACTTCCTTTGATTCTTCTTGTTCTGGATGCATCTTTTTGGCATCTGCATGCTAAAAGAATCCAACTTTTACAACATAAAACTTATAAAACCTAAAACTTTTTTTCTTATGAAGGCTGCTAGCAGCTATTACAATTAAAGAAGTTCATGGGCATTGCAACATATACATTTACTGTATATCACAGGAGCGCTTCTTGCTCTTACTGTGCAGCAAACAGCACTAACAATGCCAATGTCCGGCACTAGGGCTCACAGGTAACTGCAACAGTGCAGATGTGCAAAGAGCAGAATCATTGGATCATGCTGAACAGGAACTGGCTTGTTAATGTAAGAAAACCAAGAAAGGAAAGCAACTTGAACAAAGGTAATTTTTCAACATTTATGTCACTTTTTTTCCTCAGTCTATTCATAATAAATTAATGTCCCTGCATCTATATATTTGGTTATATGAATAACTTGAAGTTATTAGGTAAATGTCAGCCTGGAAGGTACTCTTGCACAGTGGCCTGCATGAATAGAGACTGTTTATTTGTTAAAATGAGAATAAACTTTTAAACTTTTTCTCTTACTAAACTGCACGATCTTTGAGTGATCAGTATTAATGCTAGCACGTAAATGACTAGAGCAATAGTATCCTTGAAAATATGTCAGTTTCATGTCACAGTGCTAGCACTGTCAGGACCTGAAGCTTTAGTTTTTACACTAATTTCCAGCAAATACCTACAAAGAATACAATTATTTCTCTTGTTCTGTGTTGCACATTGTCCTGGGTTGAGCAATAGCAGTCATTTTTCTCCTTCTTAGTAGCTGGTGCAGTGCTGTGTGAAGCACGGAATCAGACTCCATAACTCAAGGACAGTTATAAAGCAGGTATGTTTATTACGGCACCAGGTGCAAGGGGGATCACTCTTCCTAACTTGCACACCGAGGGGTTAAGCACACAGATATTTATTACATACAAACATGCATATTCATTAGGTTCTTGACAGAGCTGCAGGGATATAACAATTAGTTTAGGTACTCATGATCATAAGTCTCCTCCCTTTTGGAGCTTGCGCACTTCCTCATGTCGGCAGGGGTCTTCAAGATGAAGTAAGCAGTCTTCCTCAGAGTGCACTTTTCACCTTTGGCACAGTTGGATGCTCCAGTAATCCCAATTAGCTGAAACCAGCCGTATCTTCAAGTTTCTGAGAGCTGGCAAAGATTTAGAGCAGTGTGGCCTTCGTACAAACTTTTTTGCAAGCAGGACAAGACGGACAGACAAGGAGTATCCCAAGCTAGCAGATGGTCAGGAGTCAGTGTCTCCAAACTAACTGATAAATTAGAAGGATGGTAAGAAAGAACTCACTCATTAGGAGGATGAAAAGAAATTATTCACTCTTGTTAGTCAGACTACTAACTACTAAATTCTGTTATCATACCACAGACTCAAAACACAAACCTTATTCTCCGTCTGAGACCTAAGTTAATTTAAAAGTGCTTTAACCCTATGTTTTCCAGGCACTTGCTTTCCTTGTATTACTGTGTCTTTCACTTTCAGCCTGGGAACAGCACTGATAGCACCGATATTTTTAGTTGCTGCTAAGTAATGTTTACTCTTACCAAGGACTTTTGGAGCCTCATGCTCTGCCAGGGAGGAGGGGAAGCCAGGAGGAAGCAGAGGCAGGACACCTGACCCAAACTGACCAAAGAGGTATTCCATACCACAGCACATCATGCCCAGGATGTTAAAACTGGGGGCAGGGACCCACAAGAGTTAGTTCACTGCTCAGATCGGGCTGGGTTTCGGTTGGCAGTTGTATTCTCTTCCCTTGTTGTTTCCCTTGTCATTATTATTATTGGTGGTAGCAGTAGTGGTTGGTGTTATACCTTAGTTACTGGACTGTTCTTATCTCAACCCTTGGGAATTACTTTCTTTTGATTCTCCCCCCCATCCCTTCAGAAGTGGGGGGAAGAAAGGGGGGGGAGTGAGTGAACTTGGTTCTGAGTTACAGCTGATCTTAAACCATGACACGCATAATTCATAATCAATTACAGCATGAGGTCCTTTTGAAATCATACTATGGAGACCTGTGCTATCATTCCCAGCCCAAACTCCAGAAGAACTCCTAATCATTGTACTCTGCTACTTTTTACTCAGTTGTTTCCTGTCTTCATATGAAAGAAACTTCAAGTGATGCTAGAACTGGCCTCTGTTCTTGTGTTTCAGTCTATTTCTAGTTGGTTTTCTGTTCAAATTGCCCAGTCCTAGCATGTTACTGGAGTTAGTCAAGGAGGACGCTTAGGTGTCTAAGTGGATTATTAAAAAAACACAAACAAACAACAAAAAAACTCCAGTGGTAGGGACATCATGGATACTTACCAGCAATACAAAAAACCTACTTCTTCAGTTGAACTCAGTCTAATAATGTTTTCCTTAGGCTTCTGTGTAATTACTTATAGAAAGGCATTATTTTTACCTAAATCACACCTGCAAAGCCATTATTTTTATGCGATGCAGCATGGATATTTGCACAAGACAACGGTGTAACATTGTCATTCTGCAAAAATATCACTGTATGCATCATTAGCTTTGTTTTACAATGGTAAGATTTAATCAGAAAATTATATTCTTTTTACATAAAACACACTGACAAATATTCAATTATACTTTCTAAAAAATATCAGGCAGTGTTTTTTCACATAGTATTCATATTATCCAAAATGATATTAAAATCAATGTTGCCAGAATCCTATTAACTCAATGGCCCTTTGCTACTTAGTAGAAACATGAAAAGTAAATACCTAATGATGTATTTTAAACAGGGGAAAAAAAATATTTTAAGAAAACCTAAGTGGATATGTCTATTCTTTTGTAGTAAACTATGTCAGGGAATGTTTCCAGACAATGGAGTTTGATCTGCACTCTTGAAATGCTGGAGCGATCACTGACACAGTTTGACACATCTTGACTAGCAATCTTGCAAAGCAATATCTCAGGCAGAGTTTGGAGTCAGCGTGAACCGGGACGATTCTCAGTGGGCACATTGTAGGAATTAGTACTAGGGAATTTAATACCATGTGCGCAGCTGCTCCACACCATTTGGCCTTTGTGCCAATGAACAGTTCCAGATATGCTGAGGCTACAACTTCAGCAGTAACTAAACACAGCTGGGATTTTTTCTAACCATATTGGACATAATATTCAAATAATTTTCTCAGTGAAAGCCTATGTGGTGCTTGTGTATGGACCTCATGGGCCAGCTCTCAGCTTTTACTTGCTCTGTATTCCAGCTCTAATTCTTCAGACTTTAAATGAGGATTGGGAAACCAGCAGGCAAGCTGCAGACTACCTTTCTGTAGCTTGCATAGGATCAGTAGCATGGCTTTTCCTGAGCTCAAGTGAATAACACTCTAAGGTATTAAAAGGGTAGGAGAGAGGGATGAGGATATAATTTCTCTTCTACCAAAGACACATAAGACAAAGACTCTGTAAAATCTTGTCCTTCCTTCATTTATTGCATATAACATGGAACATGGTAGAAGTAACTCAAGAAGAGTTAACAAAAAGATTTCTTACTTATATATTTTTAAAATTAAAATAGGTCATGAATAATAGATATTGGTTTTCTTTTTAAACACAAGATTATTATTTTACTGGGTGGATTTTTTTGTTTGGGTTTTTTTCTTTTATCAGAATTCCAGCTTTTTTATTTAGCTATTTTGAGGGAGAGAAAAAAAAAAAAAATCAAAATTTAATTGTTTAAATACCCTAGAAAATAATGGCTCTTTGCTGCAAACTCAAAATTCAAGGCCAATTATTAAAGCAGTCTTACTACAACTAGACTCTAGCAGGTTAAGAATTTTACCATGTTATAGGTAGAAGTGTCTTACTGAAAAGACTGGGAAAACTAGGGCTTGGGTTTCTGATGGGATTTTTTGACTCCTTTCACCATTTCTGAACATGCATTAACCCTTAGAGAACAATCACATTCTTGCTTTAGCTGTATCCTTTTGTTTCTACTACATTTTTTAAATGGTTAAGGTATTTTTTTGAGTGATTGCTTCTACAGATAAGAGCATTTTTCAGACCTCTATGAAGTCCCCTGTACAGAACACTTCTCAAGCTGAATTTTGAAATAAATCTAAGAGCATGAAACTACTGTCAGCAGACTTGAAATTGGACAGTGTTGAGAGCTATGGGAGGGAAAGACCTGTTGGAAAGATCCTAGATGGTAATGACACGTTTTATCTGGATTAAGTTTCTTAAGTGATTTCACTGTCTATAATATTGTTCTGGTTTTAAAATTTACCCTTTACTAAAATTTTCTGTGCAGCACATACATAATATTTTTCAGTAATTCCTCACACCTCACCAGAAAGAATCCAGTTTTAAGTCTGCTGGCATTTCCGGGTTGAATGTCTATAGAGGATTAGCTTCCTCTCCTTAGCACCTTGGTGTCAAAGGAAGGATGGCATTTCCATGAAACATTTATTAGAATTAAGTTCTTGGGGTGTTGTTTCTGATTTCAATGAGATATGAAATTTTCCTATCAGTTCACAGCTTGCTGCACAAAGATGTATTAGTGCTTAAATTCCTCCAACACCAATGTGAATGGGACAACTATATGTTTTTTTTGTGGGAATGCACCTCAGTTTTCTGAGGACTGGGAAGAGAAGATTTATCATTCCATGCAGAATTTGGGGAACACAAGTGATACCAATCCACAGGAGCCCAGACTACCATGTCTTGAACAGTGGCTAGAACAAGATGGTTTAGGAGGTAAAGGGATAATGGCAAGTTCAATTCATGGCTGTCCAAATTGCACAATATTTAACATGGCACATTGAAATGGTGGAGTCTGTGTGGTAGCTCAAATAAAATACAGCAAACTTTAGACATTTGAGGAGGGGCATTGTTCCAGGGTCTCCAAAAAGTGTAAAAGGGGCAAAATGTACTTGCAGCTGGGCTGAAAGTCATCAGCAGTGGTGCTTTACTACTATGTGTTTTGGCTGTTGTGAGGGAACAGGCAGGTGACATAGGGGGCAGGAGTGGAGAGAGACATTCTGTGTTTGATATGCTCCAATTCAAACACACACCCTCCTCTGGTCTGATTACACACATTCCAATCCAGGGCAATGTGGAGAGTAACCTTCTCTAGATGCACAGAAAACAATCCTAACAGGTGGACTGCCATCAGCACCAACAAACTTCTCATTTGGAAAGCAGCAGTCAGCAGCTCAGAAGCTGACCAAATGTTCCTTGAAATAAGTACAACTTTCCACTGATTTCACTCTGGTATGGATCAGTATCAGTCAACAGAAATGTTGAGTGAGTCAAATCTGTGTACTGCTTGTGTGACTAAAGTGGATGTTCACATTTGCACTGCTGTGAATGTAAATGATGGTTGGAAGGGGCATCACAGTGTAGGTCAGATTGGTTTTGTTCAAAGCTTTGTAGTGAAGTTGCCTAATAATTCTACACATTAAATCCTGTAAAACTATGCACCTGGTTCCATAATTTCACAAGTACTATACTCTCATGCAAAAAATAAAGAACAAGAAGTGTGAAAATGAAAAATGTATTTTGCTCTTACAATTCAGTTTTTATTATTGAGTAGTAAGATGGCTTTGTAATGAATACTTGCTAATTGAAAAGTCACATACAGCTTTCTTGTACCCCATTTATATACAGGCTACTGCTTCAGTAATCAAATGATTTCATTTAAAAATACCCATTTTCTCCTTTATGAGATAGCAGGTCACTGACCTACCTCTGTGCTATTGAATTTCAGTATAATGCTTCATTTACCTGAGACAGCCCATGCACATACTCAGAATGCTAGCTTGTACCCACTTTGTAGCATTATCCTTTGTTCACCAAGCTTTTATCCAGGAAGCACACTGATCCTACAAACTTTAATTTATCATTTTCTTACAGTTCATGGTGAGATAGACTCCTTTGAACAGATAACAGTGGTTGAAGGTAACAATCTGGGGAAATGGAACTTCCCAGGGAGAATCAAAACATGCCTGGCAAATAAAGTTGTGTCAATATTTTGTTATTTAGAAGTTTTGTTTCTCACAATTTCCCCAAATCCACACTTAAAGACGTACTAAACTTAAAGACCACCATATATTCACTTTAATTTTTTTTTTTTTTTGAGATAAAATTTCTGTTCAGTCTTTTTAAAGCCTAAACATTCTGGCCTTATTAACATTCTTTGTAATAAAGTGAGGGGCAGAATTTTGGCCCTAGTGAAGCAATTGAAAGTCCAGAGGTCTAAATTTCATATACCCAGATTTACACTGACAGTGATGTCACAAAAATGGAATTTGTGAGGAGAAAGGTCATATGAAATGGGCATGACTAACCATGAAAAAAAAGTACTATGAAGTGTTCATAAATACAAATTTGCACATGTATCTCAGGATTCTGTTGGTACATTGTGTGTAACTATTGTCCAAACTTTACTTTAGAAATTGCAAATAACTGTCATAGAATCATAGAATAGTTGGGGTTGGAAAGAACCTTAAGACCATCTAGTTCCAACCACCCTGCCATGGACAGGGATACCTCGCACTAAACTATGCCACCCAAGGCTATGTCCAACCTGGCCTTGAACCCCCCCAGAGATGGAGCATTCACAACTTCCCTGGGCAACCCATTCCAGTGCATCACCACCCACACAGTAAAGAATTTCTTCCTCAT